>OX637550.1:4510611-4759403 GCA_951800025.1 Oligia strigilis
GGCAAAAACCGTTGCTGAATTTCGATGTGAAGGGTGTGGGTGCAACAGGGACATGAGACATTTCAGCTTCGTCTCTGAGACGGCAGCGCTCGTGCAATGATTCTGCTATTGCTGATACCCATAGCTGGCATTCTCCATTTACCATCAGATGTGCCGCTGGCTCTTTGACCAGACACAAAAAAAAAAAAAAATACATACCTTGCATCGCTATTCCAAATCCCAGCAATAAAGAAGGAATGCTCCAACAGGGACATTACTTTAGTATACTCCCACATGGTCTTCTCAGTACCCACTTGAGCGACCAATGATAACGCCTGTGGAGGACTGGCGCGCAAGTTCTTAAGCACTTTGGAGGCCTGGGAGTGGCCTCGAGACAGTTTGAGGACCAGTTTTGATAGGTAGGTTTTGTTGTTGGCGTCAATCTATAATTAGATACAGCAGTATTGTTTAAAGAAATAATTTTAAAATGAAAGTTGCTTGGCAAACACGATAAAGAGCTTAAGTGAAGCATTTAAAACAAAATAATTAGACCTTAATGTTGAGAGCATTATGGTCTAATTAACCATAATGTCTCCACTGTTGTCACACGAGGCTTCTCTGTCAGATGTAGTGTGTTTTCCACCAATTCCAGTGTGATTTAGTTGTTGACACATAATTTAGAATTTATAGTTTTAGTACTACCCACAGATATAGATAGGTACACCTAGATAACGCAAGAGCAACTACTTCGCGTGCCAAAAATCGCACCAGCTTACGATAAAAAATCATAAGCCGCCACTTTCGCGCTCAGTCCTGTGTATTGCTGGCTGGGTAAGCGTGAGCGAGAGCGCGAGCTTTTGACGTCATAGTAGGTAGTCAAAAAATGGCACGCTCGGTTTTCGTACAGTTCGTGATACTTGTGTGGTACTACCTAACATGCAGTAATAAAAATAAAGAACTTACAAATGGACGTATTTTTCCTGATGATATGAATTTTAAGGCTTGTATCAATAACGTTATTAGTTCCTCAGCTGTTTCGCTATCTGAAAGCATTTAAATAAATAATTAATCAATGAGACATAGTGTAAATGTACAATACGACTGACGTAACTTGGCGGGCCTGTATAGCCTTTGCGAACTTTCGCGCATGTTCTCTCACTCACACTCGCCTCATGCCACCATTTGGTTCCTAAAAAGTTCGTGCGCAGCCTTCTGTGCGAAGTTCAGGCCCGCCAAGTTACGTCGGTCCTATTGTAGGTAGTGGTATTTATAGGCATCTTGACATGTATTTTTTTTCTTTTTCTGAAATTTCACAATATATTATCATCATTCATGATTCATTTTCTCAATTTTTATTTTCATCCTGTTTTCACCTAGTTATACAGTGTGAGTCTTCATAATGTGCACATATCGAAATGAGAGTAACTAAGCTTAAATTTATCGACGGAAAAAATATTTAAAAAAATCTAAAAAAAAAAATATTTGTAGAATTTTTATTAAAATTCTTGTTCGCTGCTGTGACTCCTGTGTAAACAATCGCCCTCAATTGAGAATTATGTTTTTTTTTAACAAAAATCTGATATTTTTTTATCAATTTTTACAATAATTGTAAAATTACTCAATAAAAGCCCCGATTACCTACTCTTTTTTATTACTTTAAATTATTCTCCATCGTATCAGTTTTCTATACGTAAAATACCATGTTTATAACTCAATCACAACATTTCCTATCAACTGTTAAAGAAAGGCCTTGCAATCACCATACTTTAGCAGGTAAAGATCCTTTTAAATATTTTTTAATTTTTTCAAATATTTTTTCCGTCGATAAAATTAAGCTGTTTCCCTCATTTCGTTATGTGAACATTATGAAGACTCACACTGTATGTGTATGCTGTGGTCTCCTGTAATTGTAGTAGCACACGTAAAAGAACCTAACCTATTAAGTTATTTACATGTGTTGCGGAAGGGTCGTACAGAGTCAGCATATCAAGCTACCCGAAACTGTTAAATTTTCCCAATCAACTTTGAACGTTATGCTTTAGCGATAAAGTTGAAAATCTACTGATGATATTTGACAGATTGTAGTAGCTTGTTGTGCTGGCGTCTGTACGTTCCCGCGACCGCCGGGCGGCGTAGGTGTAAGATGGAACACCGGGGTGGTTTTTAGACAGACCCCGCCGCCTGCCCTAAGGCGGCGGACATCAATGAGGATTTACCACCCCGAAAAAAAGAAAGGTTATTTACGTGTGCTACATAATATAGGTACACAAAAATCACTAGTAGGTTAGGACCTATTACTGTGATTTACATTGTATATGTGTATACTTCGTTGAAGATCCCAAATAATAAATGCAAATATGCATTTTTGTGCTGACAGGCCATAATTCCATATTCTATCCTATCCAATATATATTACTTACCCCTCAAAATATCCCAGAGTTTATAAGTAAAGTCATTACTAGATCCAATAGTATTCATATCATTGAGAGATTGTCCTAAGGTCGTGGTATCTTCAGTAACACAAATGCAACCGCCGGCAGGACATTCGGCGGTGTATGCGTACGTTTCAGTCTCATTTAGAAGTTCGTTAACTCGTTTAGAGTTGTTTGGGCGTTTTGATCCTGGCACGTTGTTTCTGAAAAGATTGTAGAGCTTGTATTTAGTGTACTGATATTATACCATTATATCATTCAATCATATCTATAGCTGCCATGTTGTGTCGCGCTTCTATCGGAAGAACACAACATGTAGTTCTAAATAGGTATTATTAATGTACACCTAATTTGCATGCCCTAAACAGACCAAAATATGAACCATCAATTTCTGCATCTAGGTAAAACCTGTATTTTCAGCAAAAAACACACACTCACACCCCCTCACACACACACTGCTGTTTTTTCTTATTCTTATCTGTGTAAGAAACCATGACCACGTTTAACTATCGCGATAAAAGCAGAAAATAAAGTGTTAAGTACCTAATTGAAGCTGTTTCCAGATTGACAGAAGCAAGTCCTGCAGCAGTCATATCGACAAGCAGTTGGTTCATATTGTGTAACGCACACACAGATCTCCAGATAGCATTACACGGACTTGCTAGATGACCCACTATGATCTCTTGCTCCTGAAAATGGTTTAAACTTTCTTTATCAAAAGAACTCTGAGTTGTTATTGTTTGTAACCTGATAAACAGTAGCATGTGTAGTTATCAATTAAACTTTCGAGCTACCTGGGGCTCAAATCTGCTATTTTTATAAATTCGTCATTCCAACACGATCCCATTGTCATTTTGCTGAGAGTTCGTAATCTGCTAAATTCATAATGGTCGATGATTGGTCGGTCAATGGCATAGAACATATACGATACTCGTAACGAATTAAAAGCAATGACTGCACAATGATGTTCTAATAATCATGCCATTTCTTTCAATGGAGTGTCAGTGGTTGACCATTGGAACGTCATAATGACGTCATTATATTAGTAGGTTACCAAACTTGTCACAATCAACAATTATGAAATCAATGATAAACCATTCTGACACTATTGTAATAGCAGACTTGAGGTCCTGGTTTTTAATTATAAAAGCCTGGAGTGGTGGACGCCAGTCCATTATACAGTACAATCTATAAATCAATTTGATGTTAATTCGGATGACTGGTGTTGAGTCGGTAGATTCATTTTGGTAGTTATTGAAGTCATTGGGTTTCATAAAACAAAAACAAATTTGTGGAATACTCACAAAATTAACTTTACAGCTTATAAACGGCGTGTGCAGCGTCTTCCCAGACCATTCACATCCCAACTCAGTAACTCCACCGTGTGGAGCGTTAACTAGCTCATCAGTGTTGTGAGAGCCATATGAAATGCCCGAGATTAAGTACTTGCAATCAACTAGGGTTGAGATCTGGAAATTAAGGGCACAATAGAAAACAGACAGATGGTGTATTCATATTAACGGCTGTCATTCATGGATCTTTAACAGTCGTTACGGGTCGTCAGAAGCACGAAAGTCTGGCCACCACGTTACCAAGGGGTTTCGTAGTACCCAGCAACTGGGCTGTGGAGGTCAGATAGGCAGTCGCTCCATGTAAAATACTGGTGAGTATTCAGCTGCATCTGGTTAGACTGGAAGCCGACCACAATATAGTTGGGAAAAGGCTAACGAGCGAATCTGTGCCAGCTATTCATATAACACAAACTGCATATTTTATGAAAATTACCTTGATGTAAAGCAAGAAATCTTACCATATCAACACTCAATCCTTCCTGCTTAGCATAATCTTCAATTAACAGATCCAAATCAACATCATCCTGGTTCATGCTATCTTCATATGTAACTAAGCCTCTTGCGAAGTGTGTACTATCTGATTGTACCGTGAGCAGTAAAGGCTTGCCATCTTCTAGTGGGTTTGTTAGTATCCATAGCGGTATGGTCTCCTCTGCAGATACTTGGTGACGGTTCTTGTTGTATAGATTGGCTATTTCTCTGAAATATTTTTAAAATTAAATTGTTAATTTACTTGTTTATTTTGATACAATTTCCAGCCAAGAATATGACATTTAAACTTTAAGAACATAAATTGCATAAGATCTGCTTGCAACAAACTTGATACTGGCTGACTTATTTACTTACTGCAGTATGCTTCCGTGTCGTGAATGTATGATTGGCAAAAAAAATGATATTGAAAAGATATACCGTCACATCACACTAATTAATAAGTTAACATATAGGCTACTTTTTATCCCGACGTTCCCATGGGATCGAAACTTATGTGGGTGAAACCGCGGGACGCAGCTAGTAATTTTATAAATTTACTAACCTTGCAGTATCCAGTGTAGTAGGACTATGAGTAGCTTCTTCCTTGGTCCATAACTGAGGCTCATCAGTGATCATTGTGTCATCAAATATAGTGTGAAGACTTAGGTCCAGTTTCAATGGAGATCCCGTTAACTCTAACTCTTCTGTAATTTTATATATTTTGGTTTAAGCCATTGTAGAAATAAGGCAATGACAATAATCACTAGTACCTAGTGTTTACTTGATTGCTCAGTTTAATTAGAAAATACAAAAAAGCTTTAACAGATAATTTCTACAATTTATTTCAGCAAGAAGGTGAATTTATTCACTAACACCCTGAGAAACCCCCCTTGATGGTCCGGTGACCTTAAGAAGGTAGTTGGGACATATTTGATGGGGAAGGCGGAAACAAGGTGTTGTGGCACAGCCTGGGAGAGGCCTATGTTGAGTAGTAGACTGCGAAAGGCTGAGTTGTAAACAAAGAAATGTTATTACTTACCAGCCTCATTTCTATTGGTTTTACCAATCGTTTCCGTAACATAAGAAGATTGTTTAGTCTGTAATTAAAAACAGTTTCTTTTTAAAAAAAAAAACCAAGTATTAATAAACAAAATTACTGAAATAAACAAACATTTACCTTGTTACAAACTAACACCACATCTCTGTTGCCTTTTGTGTACATTTCTACGTAACTTGGACTCTTTTGTTTTTCAACATAATGCGTCGAATAATTCTCTAACACAGGTTTAATTAAATTATCCATTGTTTAGAGGAGTTATTGAATAATTAAAAATAAATGAAATTAAAGAATCCGTTGTGATCGTAATTCAATTTGAATTTGGAATAATTTGACGTTTGCTAAAGTTTGCTTTGACTTGACAACGACATTGACATTAATAATTCGGTGCTGCCATAGTTGTTTTGGAATATTAGGTTGGCATGGAGGTTGAAATATATCACAAAAGACTTCGATCACAATCTATTAAAATATAATTATTATGTTACTTTTTTTTTTTTTTAGGATGGGAAACATGAAATTTAAAAAACGTTTTCTTTCTGTGTAATTTGGCTTCACACAGCTTCTAAATATTTAACCTAGATGGCGTTAGCAGTTTCATTTTTTGCGAATGAGAACTGAAACTCGGTGCCGTTGATCCTGAAACCCTGAATGGCTGTTGGTATTATCTTCATGCTTTGTTCTTTGTGGTTTAAGTACAAAGAGCGCTCTTTTCCGAATTTTTAACAAAGCGCTCTTTCGTTTTGGGTTGGAAACCGATTGAAAAGGGTAGGTACTAAATTAAATTTGGTAGGTACTTCTTGGGTATTGGGTATATATTGTAGCTGCATGATTTTGAATAGCCTCTTGTCCAAAACGGTTGGAATTTTATCTTTGTTTACTACCCACGCTATATTCCATGTAAAGGACCTTACTGATCTTACAAATTACATTGTTTTTCGATACCCTTTCAAGTAGCTAGCTGCCCACACATCCCTTTGACACGACTTTAAAATGAAACCACTTATGTGAAGAGCGTGCTTGGTGTTGGTAAAGTAATCGAGTGCTGATAGCAATACTTATATTTAAAAACGCTAATCTCTCAAGTGGTGATCCATTAATCATTCTAGATCGGCGATCAACCACAGGATGGATTAATTGCTCGTAGAACCGTTTGAGTGGACGGCTTTGAAAGAGTATCAATGCGTGACTTTGTAACGTGATATTTTAGGGTTCTATAGATTTTTAGTAGGTATCGGAAATAGGGTGTTATATTGTTGTTTTGGTTGAAGGGCCGTGACCTTCGTAGGTAGTGAGTTTGTTACAGCTATGTGTATCTACATTAATACATAACAGAACATCACGCATAATCCCTGAAGGGTTAAAGTACCTATAGGTAGGTACACCCACACCGATATTTTACATGGAGCGAAGGTTTGTATGTTTGTTACTGAATCACGCAAAAACGGCTGAACGGATTTGGAAGAAAGGAGAATACCCAAAAAACACACAGCGTCGATAAATAAAACTTACTTAGATACCTATTCTATGTACGATAGTACAGTCACGAGCACTAATATGTCAACACTTGGTAACTTTCAATTGCGATTTTTTCGTGAAATAACGAATGCAACCTTGAAATACGACACTTTACATAAACCTATGGGTTCGGAAATACCATGTTCGTAATGACATAAAATTTTATTCAAAATTAAAAGAGAAAATCGCCTTTGAATAAAGCCCTTATGCTCGTGACTGTACCTAGATGGTAGATTTCAAAAATATTTCCCTCACAATAACCACCACAAGCGCTAAAATCAATGTAATAAATAAATCGGTCATAATAAATTAGTGTTTCCTGTGATCAAAGAGTCGGAGTCGCGCACTGAGGGTTCCGTACCATCATAATAATATGTTTTTAAATTTTCATCGGTGAGGCCTAGGTAATATTCGTCAGAGAATTTTAACACTGCGCGCTGCGGTGTAGAATATTGCAGTTTTAGGTGAGCGACATGGCCATCTCTTGACCGATAGTGGAACTAATGTAACTTTTGTTGATGATTTCTGAAAATGTGTGCTATTTAGAGACATCGTTTTATTTTTCCTGTAATCTTTACATAAACTTCTATCACATAGAATTATTTCAGATTTTTCTCTTTGCAAACTTCGGAGATGGGGGACAGTATTTTTTTTTACATTTTTCATCATAAGTCGAAAACTATGCGGCCTAAAAAAGAAAGAAAAAACGTTTGAGAATGTGCAAACTGCGCTCTTTCATATGATATCCCACATGCCTTAGTAGCCCCACTTCGAATTTTTCAGACCCCCTGTCAGTCCCGTTGCAAAAAAATATATATATTTCTCTCTTATTTGCAAAATAGTTGTGCAAACGTCGTCTAAAACTAAGTATTATAGGTTGCAAGTTGAAAGCATTAGTAGTGCTTGAGATATCTAGCTGTAACAGACAGAGAGACAGACAGACAGACTGAGTCTCACCATAAGGGTTCCGTTTTACCATTTTGGAACGGAACCCTAAAAAGGCGTGAAAAGCTAAATACACACAGAGTTACTTTCGCATTTATAATATTAGTACGGATGCATGCATGCATGGTATGTATCTAACTATAAACACGCAAATCCAATCACAAATATTTATCTAGACTATAATTTATTTGATAGGTAGGTACAGTCAACAGCAAAAGTAGATGATCAAAATCAGAAATTCAATACTAATGAACGGAGTTCGCGTCAGAACTGTGTGGCGTCGAAGTGATTCAAAAGTATGTGATTGTAAATTATACCAAACATTTACTAGGTAGGTACTAGTACAGCTGCCATATATTCGTGATCAGTTTTGACTGCTATTGAATTTCTGATTTTGATCATCTACTTTTGCTGTTGACTGTACTAGCTGCTGCCACTGACTTCATTTGCAAAAACTTTTTGAATTAAGTTTTCTGAAGTAGGTACCTAAAGACAAATCTGTTTAAGTCTTACTTTTCGTAGTTCGTATAATCGTATTAAAATTTACCTAATCAAGTTTGTAGGTTTTTCAGTTCAGGTGATTTCGTGACGAGAGATGGGTACCTACTTAATTTTTTTATTTTAACTATTTGAATTGTTTTGGTTTTTTTAACCTGACCAAAGAGCTTCCCAAGCACACGTGTGTGTAGGTGTACTATGTTCATACTATTAAGCTACCATTTACTGGGTAACTGGGTACGTCTTTCATTGACTTGAATGTGCCCTGGCGACTGAGAGAATATCATGCTCACTCTAATGTCTCGCTGATGGTGGCGCATGTGTTGGATCATTTAGCTCCCTTCAAAATCGTTGAGTTGAATGGTGCTAATCCATGCGTCATGTTCGTGACGGGACCCGTCAGTAGGGACTGGTCATCTCTTAGCTGACATGGCTTTTTCTAATATAATTTAATGTTTGAAATGCTTTTTAAAATGTTTTTATTACTTTTAACGTTCAGCATCGTTCTCACATATGTATAATTTTAAACACATATTTTGTAGACATATTTTAATTTAAATAAAACAGTGTACGTGGAGTTTCTTGCGTCGATCTTCTCCATAGGTACCTACTACGCTTTGGAATGGGCAACTAGCTTCATCTTTCTGACTGACCCCTTGACAATTCAAAAATGCCTCTAATTGGTTTATTTAAAACAAATATTTTGAGTTGATTTGAGTCCCCGTAGTATTCTTATACCTCCCTAAAGTATCTCTTTGTGTCTTACCTCTTCTTTTCGTATTTCCCTCATTTTTCGTCCATCTGCCTTCTAAATGCTATCGTTTTAGCATTTTATCAAATTCCGGGTGCCACTAAGGGACATACAGTCACGAGCACTAATATGTCAATACTTGGCCACTTTCAATTGCGATTTTTTCGTGAAATAACGAATGCAACGTTGAAATACGACACTTTACACAAAACTATGGGTTCGAAAATACTTTGTTCATAATAAAGGAGAAAATCGTCTTTGAATAAAGCCAAGTGTATACATACTTATGCTCGGGACTGTACATTCGACCTGCCCTATTCGATAAATATGACTCACCCAATCACACGTTTGCCTGCCAATCACCACAATCAGATAACTAATATTAATAAATATCTAAACATAGATCACTAATCAACAAAATTAACATTAATTAATAATTATATTATCCTGACAACCACGCTTCGCCGCTTGCTACGCCAGGTAGATTATTTTGCATTGCCGTATCTAGAGTTGCTACCCACATTACATATTAAAGGGTAACATGCGTTATTCAATTAGTGAAATTCAGTTTATTGGAAGCAATATAAATAAATATAAATGGGTAAGTGAAGGTATACCTGCATAAAGCCTGGGTCCTGCCCTCGAGGGCTCTCGGGCCTCGATTGGAGTTGCTCTTAAGCGCATTTTTGGAGAGAAGCCAGTTTCCACTGTAAAGATGGAAGACGGGAAAGCTGGTCCTCATTCGGAAGCCAGGGCACCCTGTGGACTCTCCGTCCGCATACCGGCCCGTCGTGCTGCTCAAAGAGGTCGGCAAACTCTTTGAGAGAGTGATTGCGGACCAAGGTCGTCGGGCACCTGGTGAGGACGGGGCCGGATCTTGCGGACAGCCACATTGGCTTCCGCAAGGGGCGCTCGACGGTGGACGCCATCATGCTCACGACGGGGGTCGCGGTCTCCCGGGGTGGAAACGCGTTTACTCTGCCCTGGAGCTGCATTGTGGAGGCACTCCGGTATCACCGGGTGCCGACATAACTCCGTCGAATAGTCGAGGCGTATCTGACGGACAGAGCCGTCATTTACCCCGGTCGCGACGAGGAGTGGAACCGGCGAGAGATGTCGTGCGGTGTCCCGCAGGGATCGGTTCTGGGGCCGTTCCTGTGGGACATCGGTTACGACTGGGTGCTGCGGGCTGACCTCCCTGATGGCGTAGATAACCACGCTGACGCCATTTACAATTACACAAAGTAAAGTGCCTGCCACATAACATAACACGCTCCGCGCACACATAACACGCACGCGCATAACAGAAGACGCTCCGGGCGTCGGCGTCGGGAGCCGCGGGACGACTCCCGGCCACCGTAGGCGCGGGCCTGCGTACGGAGAGTAATGGGTAGCTTACCGTCCGATCAGGACCAGGCCCGTGCCGGACGGCGCGTACGTATTCCACGCGCGCCTCAAAGAGATGTCAGCATCGAGGAGGGGCCCCTAGGGCCGAAGCCTGCCGGGTCAGCGAGATTGTCGGGGTTACCGCTGGCCCGGAACATAAAGGGCTAAGGAAGGAACACGGGTGGGTTTTAGTCAGTAAGAGTCTGACACTCTCTTCCGCTACACCCAGAGCGGGGGGGTCATTTGATGATTTCCAATCCACAAAAAAAAAAAGTGCCTGCCTGGGCTCGCATTCAAGACCTACAACTCATAAGTCGGGGCCTAACCACTGGGCCACCATTGCTCATACAACAATTATGGCGTTTCCAGGACCATCAAATCAAGTCTCTTATATCGTGTTTGTCAGATGGGTCAAAACGAAAAAGAAACGCCATCATCTTTTGACACGGCAGGGTGATTTTAATCTTCAGCAACAGCAGTTCTGTGATTGGCTGGCACTGGCTACCTAAACGACTACTAAAACAGCAGCACTTAAAACATATATTCCTTAGAGGATGTAAAAACTAGCCAAGTGCGAGTCGGACTCGCACACGAAGGGTTCCGTACCACAAGGCAAAAACACCAAAAAAAACACGTTTGTTGTATGGGAGTCCCCTTAAATATTTATTTTATTTTTAGTACCTATTTGTTGTTATAGCAGCAACAGAAATAGATAATTTGTGAAATTTTCAACTGTCTAGCTATCGCGGTTCTTGAGATACAGCCTGGTGACAGACAGACGGACGGACAGACAGCGAAGTCTTAGTAATAGGGTCCCGTTTTTATCCTTTGGGTACGGAACCCTAAAAATGAACTTTGCTTTGCAGATGGAGCAACTATTGCAGCAACTGGCAACTAGCTGTTTACATACCTACATCTCGGGCTATTTGGTTGTATCAACTGGCAACTTTTAGAGGAAAATTCAAAAAAGTTGATAGTTGCCTCAACTAAAGTTGCTCCATCTGCGAAGCGCCTAAAAGAGTTTTTTGAAACCATGAGAGAAATTAATGAAGTCGGTAAAAATAACAACGAGGATAATGCGAGGATATAATTAATTAGCCACAAACATAAACGAATGGTTTCGATTTTATTTTCTCATTAGTTGATTCTATGCGTAGGTTTTCTAATACCTACCTACACACTCACCAATGCACAGGTAGGTACCTACTTTGCATGTTACTTTCCATCCCAAAAATTAGCATACACAACTTTTCATGCAAATCTTAGCGAACATCTTGACCTTTTGATGTTGTTCCTTTGATTATGCTAACACAATATGTGCTGTATGGAGCACCTAATAAGTATATGGTGAATCCTTTCACTCTGATTAAATAGAACATCAGATTTTATTGTATTCGGACAAGGGAACGATTGCCACGAAGAATTGGATAGCTCCTTTGTTCTTGTTAATAGGAAAATGTCGACAATTCAAAGTTAGTTACATGTAGTTTTTTAGCTAGTAGGTAACGTCTTTGAAGGCAAAAGTCTTATTGAAACTAGGCTGAGAATCAGCACATTTTGAACGTCATAAAAAAAAGTCATATAAAAATAATAAATACTAAAATAATCACAAAAAAAATCGAATCGAAACTTCAAATAAAGAACGTGAAAAAGATCCAAAAGCATGGCAACATAAATTCATACGTGCAATCAAAAGTTAATATTAATTGTCAAATTCAACGCTTTAATTACAGAAATTCTATTCGTTTTGCATTATCTCGAGACGTGTTCCGAATTCAAATCACATGATCTGTCAAAATATATGGAGGGCTATCGCGGATAAATTGTCTCCGAAATGTCAAAAGTCACTATTTGTAGGTGGGCTACGCGGGTTTATTTCTAATTAGAGCAATGTTGTGAATATTTTGCACTACCTGATTAATTATGGCAACTTACTTACGGGTCAATGGATGCCACTGCTTTGAGACAGTTTTATCTTTTGGAAACTTATGTCCTCCATTTTGTATTTCGGTTTCATGCTCGATATTTTAAGGTATTAAATATGCTTAAATGTAAACTTTGTCTTCACGGCCGTAATCTCCAGGACCTTACTCGACAGTGGCGCCAACTAGTGAGCAGAAAAACGGTAGCCCTCATTGGGAACGCGAAGGTTTCTTTGATATCAATGAATGTAAGAGATTTTTTTCCCTTGTATTGAGGTAATTAAGACTATATCAGTGGAGATGTAGCCAGTTTCCAAAAGCTAATTTACCCTTATTGTCAAATGCGTGTTGTGATTTGTTTGGCTGTTTTTATTTCATCACCTAATCATAATTTAGCTATCATGAGACTCCATTTTCGACTGGAGTTATTTTACCTCTGGCAGCAGCAACTTAACATCAACCTTATTGTAATGACAATAAAGATCACAATGATTTTGACAGACCTGTCAGTGGCAACTCGACAAAGTCAAAGTCAAATCATTTATTTCAAATAGGCACATTAAAGGCACTTTTGAACGTCAAAAAAAAAAAAAATAGAAATGATTCTAGTCGCCCATTCCAAAAGGTAGTTTTCGTATGGAGAAGAATGGGCAAGAAACTCCACCGTTACTCTTTTAAAATGTTTTACAAGGTCTTGTATACATAATAAAAATTATATGTGAACACGATGCACCCATAATAAAATTAGTCTACCACAAAAGGCAAAAAAATGCAAAAGCAAAAGTAGTTGAATTTTAACAAATGTGTGAGCCACCTAAGCTTATTGAAATGAGAATAAAGATCACTGTGACGTTGACAGTGATGCAAAATCAGAGGTAGGTAAAATAACTATGAAAGGACTGTTCATCAGGCTTATAAAGAACAATAACACCCGGAATTTTTTATAGAACCATCTGAGAGCCTTACGCCTGGGAACACTTTACCTTGGCCGACTTGGAAATCTCTAAATAGACTTAGAACCCAAGTCGGCCGGAGCAAAGACAATCTCCACAGATGCGGTATCACGGACGTTTCAGATCTTTTTTTTTTTTTGCGGCTCGGAAATCATCAAAAATGACCCCTCTCGCTCTGGGTGGAGCGGAAGGTAGTGTCAGACTCTTACTGACTAAAACCCACCCGTGTTCCTTCCTTAGCCCTTTATGTTCCGGGCCAGCGGTAATCACGTAACGTTTCAGATCTCAAGGGTGTATGCGGCACCTCTCCACAGGCAATGGCCCACCTTCCATCCACCACCTGAGCACTTGATGACTTTATGACTGTGTCAGTGAGTGCCAAAAATGTTTAAACTATTTGCCATCGACACGCTAAGAAGAAGATGAGCAAAAAGGTCGCTACTTCATAAAAAAAAGCTTCAACAAAACACCTAAATTTTTATGTGCTTGCAGCTTTTTAATAAAGTAAGTATACATGTTTATAAAAATAACCTTTTCCCCTCACTAATTACATTGTTTCAGTATATATTAAATGTGTTCCGTGGAGGCAAAATACAATTAATTGTCAGTGTAAAGAGACCAAAAGAGTGACGCACGTATTTTTTTTTTTCACCAATTTGGGACTCATATAAGGTTGCCACTATGTAAATGAGGTACGTGATGGACAAAATTCAGGAGAGTTTTAAACAAGGAAATGGACTGAGCACATGTCTGTTTGAACCTATGTTTTTGTGTGTATTTGTTTTTGGTCTTTTAATAAAAGTCTCTTTTCAGAAAACTGTTTATATAACTCTACTGACTCGCTGGTCTAGTGGTCGCAAGTGCTACTGGTGAATATGAGGTCCTGGGTTCTATTCCCGGGTAGGGCAAAGTGTTATTGGGTTTTTGCATCTGGAATTTCTCAGTAGTAGCCCGGAGTTTGGATTTGTGCCCGGTTGATACCTAGCAATAGGCTTGCCCCCTATGACATGGGACTTAAACATACCTGTCGAAATGTGGGTGTACCTCTGCCTAACCTTTAAGGAAATACAGGCGTGATATTATGTTATGTTACTTAAACAATTCGATGCTGTTGGTGACATTTTGAAATGGAGTCTCAGGTAGTTACGGTATCAACGCCACATGCGAACTAAGCGTCATACTGACGTCACGCAAAATCCTGCATCTCGCAAGCAGAATTTACCGCGCAACTAGCATATACACATGGCCTGACATGAATCATCGGGCAGTTGCCCGCCGCCAGACACAACACCCGTCTGGTGACTGGATTCTCCATTTTCTATGGAAGACGAGTTCCTCATACCTCTATATTAGGAAGATTTGAATAGACTGCTGTTTTATCCGAATATGTGAGATACCTATATAAATTAATGTGAAACCGAGCTTTGTTTAATATAATCAATGTGTGCGGACACAGTAACTTTAACATCATAATTAAATGTTTTTTTTAGGAGAAGACACGTATATATTTTTTCGTTAGTATTTTTTCATTTGGTCCACAGCTCAGGTAGATTAAGAAAATCAAGTACAGACAAGGATACCTACCATATTTCAAAACTGTAAAACCTTACTACAAACTTATTAGGCTCATAGAGACACAGGAGATGAGCAGCAATTTGTTATGCGATAAAAATAAATAGATGTTCTACAAAAAAAAACTTAAAATTATTGACAGACACAATCTAAAAAAGCATTCACTGAAAGGCAAGACACAGTATAACCAATTGGTCTATAGGCCGAGCGCTTAACTGAGACGTTGCCTGAGGTAGCAGCGCGGTGCGGGAGGGGTGTGGTGATGCGAGAGCTCGGTGCTTCGTCAATTTGTGACAACTATCACCCCTCCTGCACCGCGCAGCTACCTCAGGCAACGTCTCAGTTAAGCGGTCAGCCTAGCCCTATAGAAGCAAGCAACTGAGGAAATATTTTTGAAAATTCATCAACAAAAATGACGAACTTCCATACAAACGCATAAACTCATCGCCATTATGGGATGAGGAAAACACTTCGTTGATATAACTCGAATTAAATCGAATTTTGTACTAGACACGACAGTTTGTTTAACTAACTAGCGCTTTCTTTTGCTTCTCGTAGAGTTCGTAACACAAAATCGAATATTTTCAATTCGTTGAATGTAAATATTTTTATTTTTGTATGAAAGTCTGATTAATTAATAAAAGTCATAGAACGAAAATTTATGTTTATGATGTTAGTAATATAGTGCTGAGTGGTTGTTAATGTTTTACCAATAACCCTGTATATAGGCATTTGTATTCTGCAACCATTTCAATTTAACCTCTCTGCTCGACTAGATTTTGACATATGACATACCAGCTGATTCGACGGGGTGTTGCGAATTACGTCATGATATTCAGGAATTTACTTCAACTTTCAGCATCCGAATTTATTAAGAAAAATGTGTTACCGCGCCTATTTTGTACAATAAGTTTGTGGCAAATATCTTTAACTATATGCTGAGGTCGGTCAAACCGCGTCATTTTACTGCGAAAGTTGTATAAAATAGATATTATTACACCTATCCAAAAGTTAGGCACATTAATTTTCGCTGAAAATATGTAAATAAACCACTTAATCTCTTGATGAAAATATGCAAAAGGGAAAAATAAAAATATTGTCATTCTCTCTGCATTCTTACTTTTACCATTTTTCATACATAAACTACATATAAAACATGATCAAATCTTGATAAAAATTACTAAAAAATGTGATGCGACGTGACACTTCTTAGTGCTGACCATCTACCCAATTTTCTTATTTCGATTCAAAAATGTCATAAAGCCTAATCGATAATCGGTGTTTAAAAAAAATAAAAAAATTTTAGAAACGGAATAAAAACTCTTTGGTATATTTTTCATGAAGTAATTATTTTTTTAAATATAATCATTTTAATAAGTACATACACGTACAGTGTGGATAGGGGTGTAACTTTTTATGGTTCCCTACGTACGAATGAAAAAACGGAACCCTTATAGGATCACTCGTGTGTCTGTCTGTAGGTCTGTCACAACCGATTTGTTTCGAATCTACTGAACCGATTAAGTTGAAATTTGGTACACATATAAATTTCTTTGACTCAAACACGAACGTGTAACATAAATAAATTAATTTTGAAAGCGGTCACTTTTTGGAGTGACATTAGAAAATTTAAAAAAAAGCCTTGCTTACGTAGGTACCGTGTAATATATCAAATGAAAGGGCTTGTGTGACTTCGTGAGGGTCACATAAATATTAAAATTAAAGTTATTTGTTATTTTATTGAAAATAGAAACAATTTCTCTGAAACCACAGCCTAAAATTAAAAAAAAATACAAAATATAGTTCTGTGATTATAGATTCCAGGAGATCTTATCAGAAGTCTGCAGGGTAATTTAGTAACACAGTATCAGTAGCAATGAGTTTCATCTTGACAGTTCAACAACATTAATTGCGTTATTTACGTTGTTGAGCAGAAACACTTTTCGTACATAAGGAGCAATGGATTAGCAATATGCTTCAAAATGATTCAAATTGAGAGTAATAGTGTGTTACGCAATTAGGATAAATCTCTAAATATACTGCGTACATTTGGTCATAGTCAAAACATGTTCGGGATGTTATATTCAACTAGCTTCTGCCTGACTTCGTCCGCGTGAAATATCACCCTCCCCCATTCGACTTTTTAGGGGTGGAATTTTGAAAAACCCCTTAGTGGATGCCTATTCTTCACAAAGAACACACCCTCCAAATTTCACGTATCTAGGACCAGCGGCTTAGGCGTTGATATTATATCAGTCAGTCAGGACTCTGATTTTTATAAAAATAGATTTAAAATCGGTATTAGGGTTCCGTACCAAAATGGTAAAACGGAACCCTTATGGTGAGACTCAGTATGTCTGTCACACCTGGATATCTCAAGAATTACTAATCCTATCAACTTGAAATTTGGAACAGTTTTAGATGACGTTTACCCAACTATTTTGCAAATAAGAAAGAAATACAAATGTAGGTACCTATGTATGTTTTTTGCAACAGGGACTGAAGGGGCGTCTGAAAAATTCGAAGTATAAAATACTAGGGCATGTGCGGTAACATATGAAAGAGCGCAGTTCAGCATTCTCAAAAAAACTTTTTTCTTTTTAGGCTGCATATTTTTTTTTTAATTACAAACATTAGTTATAAGCTAAGTTCTTGTTACTAACAACATTGCCTTGCCTATGGACTATGGACCCCTTATCTCCGAAGTTTGCAATGAGAAAAATTAGAAATTAATCTATGTGATAGAAGTTTATGTAAAGATTATAGGAAAAATAAAACAGTCTCTAAATAGCACACTTTTCAGAAATCATAAACAAAAGTTACATTAGTTCCACTATCGGTCAAGAGATCGCGCTGACATAAAACTGCAATATTCTACACCGCAGTGCACAGTGTTAAAATTTTCTGACGAGTATAGGCGACGCCAATAAAAACATGATGGTACGGAACCCTCGGTGCACGAGTCCAACTCGCTCTTGACAGGTTTTTTTTTTAAATGTTAATCTTAAAACACTTGTTATAAAAATAAGATTTTTGGCATATTCGATCATAAATAGCGGCCAAAGGGGTTAATTGCAGACTTTGGCTGTAATAGTAAGAAATGGTCAAGATGTTATTCCCCATAAGAAAACATGAAAACAGTACTTTTATTTTCTGGCCGGCCCTTTAATTTTTAGGTACGTTATGAACTTATGAATGATGAGTCTAAGAAATACAAACTTATTTTTGCAATCGATGCATTGTGCATGCGTAAATATTCAACCAAACGACCGAACCTTTCACTGTGCGTGGTCCGACATAAACATGGCCAGTTTTTTTAAACGTTTGAAACTACCACAAAAAAAAAACAATTTCTATTACTCAAGTACCTACACTAATAGAAACAAAAACTACTAAGCTCATACAACTAACAAAACATATTGAAATGTAAAGTGATTGTGGAATACCCAATTTATACCATTAATTTATCATCATTCCCAAACTTTTGCTAAGCCTACCTAAAAAATGTATACCGGGCATTCTGTAGCAAACTATTAGAAAGTATCAAAAATAAATAGTAAGTAGGTACAATAAATAAAAATAATTTTGAACGGCGAGCGCATTCCGAAGATAAATTCAAATATAGAATCAATTCGGCGCGAAATTCAATAAATGACTATGGTCAAAGGTCCTCAGTTAATGACTCAGTTTTAATAATTATAGTGTCCAAAAAACTATTAAAATAACATTAGAAAAGCATAAATCATTATTATAAACAATGCTTATTGTATTTAATGCTTAAAATAATTTTATTTCAGTTTCCGAGTATCGATTTCCGAAATTCGACATATTAATTACCCGAATCAATCGAAATTAAAAAAAAAATCGTTTAGCATAATCGCTTTCGCACATCATTACTATAAAAAAAACAATAATGGACTGCGATTTTGAACACAAATTGAGTAGCGGTAATGAATAATACGTGTTAATGGACCTGTGCTTCAATATTACGTTAACATTTGGGCATTTTCGTGTTGTTTATAATATTTTCTTTAATATTTGTCACATTTTAAATCTTACCTACATGTGTGTGCGTGACATTTGTGAAAAGTTAAATGTAAACACGCAGGATTGGCGCGAAACTTCGACATTAGATATCAAAAAACTTCATTACCGCTACTTATTTAACTGGAACAATGGATGAATTCGTCAAATAATTAAATGATGTATTATTTGGTGGAGTTTGGATGTTTGAAATCCCCAATTTTTATGTTTTTTAGCCTCGACCACCACTGTCAACAAAATGGCGATTATCGCATTTACAGACTTGAATTTAATAAAGGTAAATTAATATGCTTGCGCGCTAAATATGAAATATTTAATGGTGTTAACTTAAGAGATTTTTATCCAACTCTCTTAGTTAACGCACATTCATAAGATTGGATGGGTAGCATAACAAATATTTACATAATCAATGTAGGGTGTCGTATGTCGTAATTCCTGGGTCCAATGGGACCCAGTTCCGAGCCGGCGGAGGTTCGTGTGTTCGGGTCCATTCGGGGGCACTTCCGAACTATACGGTTAAAGTTAACTTGCCACTGAAATCTATTCTGGGGAACCCAACTTTCTAGACATCTTACAATTTCACTACGAAACAAAGTTATATTCACACATGCTTCATATCAGAAATGCGAAAGTAATTCTGTCTAAGTATCTATCAGACTCGTCTGCTTTTTTTGCTTTTACCGACTTCAAAAAAAAGGAGGTTATCAATTCGACACGTATGTATGTAATATTATTGGAATTGCATTATATTCACATATGACAATCTATTAGGGCTTCCAAACAAATATACAAAATTCTATAGACGTATGTATGTATGTATGTATGTTTGTCCACGCATATCTCCGTAACTATTAATCGGATCGTGACCATTCTTTTTTTATTGGCTTACATTTACTTCAACTTAGGGAACAGTGCAAGTTTCATCAAAATCGATTCAGTAATCATATCTCAAAACCTTGGTAAAATTCTAGTGCAACAACTAAAAATTACCAAATAAAAAGTAACTTAAAAAAATTTAACCGACTTCAAAAAGAAATGAACTCAAAATTATGAAATAACTTTAATTTCGGAAGTCGGTGGCAAAAAACTAAAACTAAAATACAGATCCCAAGACACCGACTTCCGAAATTAAAGTTATTTCATAATTTTGAGTTCATTTCTTTTTGAAGTCGGTTTAATTTTTTTAAATTACTTTTTATTTCTTTTTTTAGATGGGAAATCATCAAATGACCCCTCCCGCTCTGGGTGGAGCGGAAGGGAGTGTCAGACTCTCACTGACTAAAACCCACCCGTGTTCCTTCCTTAGCCCTTTATGTTCCGGGCCAGCGGTAACCCTTTCGGACAATCCCGCTGACCCGGCAGGCTTCGGCCTTATGGGGCTGACATCCTCGATGCTGACATCTCGTTGAGGCGCGCGTGGAACACGTACGCGCCGCCCGTCATCAGCTACCCATCACTCTCCGCCCGCAGGGTCGCGCCTACGGTGGCTGGAAGTCGTCCCGTGGTTCCCGACGCCCGGAGCGTCTCCCGCGGCCGATCGCCTTTACGAGGACACGGCGGTGCTCCGCCCAAGCGGGGCAGACCTCCATCGTGTACACGTGCTGAGCTGGAATCCCATTTGGTGCAAACTCGACATGTAGACCGCCCTTTGTATATTCGTTATTTTGATTTAAAGAATGTCAATATCCAAAATCATTTAAATTCCAAAAGTCTGACAACGAGTCTTACCAGGGGTTTCGTATTACCCAGTAACTGGGTTGTGGAGGTCAGATAGGCAGTCGCTCCATGTAAAATACTGGTACTCAGCTGCATCCGGTTAGACTGGAAGCCGACCCCAACATAATGGGAAAAGGCTAGGCAGATGATGAGTGTGACATGTTGGCAACTTGTTTTTATAATATACTAGCTGCGCCCCGCGGTTTCAGCCGCATAAGTGTCGATCCCGTGGGAATATCGGGATAAAAACTATACTATGTCCATTCCCGGGACTCAAACTATCTCTATACCCATCTAAATCGGTTCAGCGGTTTAAGCGTGAAGAGTTTACAGACAGAAGACAAACGGACAGACACACTTTCGCATTTATAATATTAATACGGATTCGAAAACCACGCGGACAAAGTCACGAGACTGGCAAAGCGCCAGAAGATAAATAAACATAATTTATCTTCTGGCAGACACTTCAGGTACCTACTGTAATTGAATTTGTTCCGTAATTGTTATCAAGATTAGTACAACAGCTATTCAATTCAATTGGGGTATTCCAATTCGCAAAGGGTTTATGGTAATAGTAGTTAACCCTATCTTGGTAAGTTGTGCATACTTTTAAAGGGCTTTTGTAAGTATATTAGGGTTTTTTTCAGAATAGGTATGTAAAATGAAAAGGTGCTGCAATGGATGTCGTTAAAGTATAGCGACAAAAACAGCAGTAACTTTGTTGGGTTTTTGGTCGCTGAACACAATCTTTACGTCGCGTCGCCGCGCTGCTACGGCGCTACGCTCGCGTAGCTTTTCGTAGCTACTTGCTACGCGGTGTCTGGTTATTTTCAGTAGATCTGTTCTAGTGTGGATCCCAGCAGATTATCCTGTCTTTTCCTGTCTCATTGTCGATAACGATACTACGACACGATTATCTAAAAAAAAAAAGAAAATGAATACTAAGTAGTTGAAAAACTTGCATAACAAAACTCTGATTTTTAATTTGCTAGACCAAAATGACAGTTGTGATCGACCTTTTTCTATCATATTGACAGTGTTTATTACTATGCAGCTGTCATCCTCATGTTTACCAAATTAAAAATCAGAGTATAGGTACTTATGCTTTTATTTAATAGAATCGCATCTGCTGCGAAATATAGAGTTATTCCGTTCTGCTCCCCTGAACCCCCCCCCCCTCCTCGATCCCCTGCTTGTTCGTCTTCTGTTTTAATCTATGTCTCACTATAAACTTTCTCATTCCGGTTTGATCCGCTGATGACCCAAAGTTCCTTAACTCAAAAAAGAGTTATAAATCCTACCATAATTGTTTTATTGTTTTTTATTACTTTTTGCTCCAAGAACACAACATACTTGCGTTTAAGTCGTAAAATGCCACTCTCTATGAAAATTCTCAATAAGAAACAATTTTATTTAATATGCAGTAAATGTACGATAAACTGCTTCAAAGTTTGTCCTTTTATTGTGAAAACTATAAATAACAATGCACGTCAATTAAAAAGAATTGTAATAAAGTATTATTAAGTGTTAAAAGTAGCGCTCATTTAAAAGTTTTTTTTGAAAGACTTTCCTTTTAAGTACGTGCTCTTCGTGCATAAAAATGAATAAGAATGTGACTAACGTTTAACAAGCAATTTTTTTTTTGAGCTACTTTCTCGAGAGTATATTGTTTACTTGTGGGACTGATAAGCTAGTCCAAGGTCGATTCTGTAAAAATCTCACCGTGAAAAATTAGGTGAAGTGAGTTTGTTTTTGCTAGAAATTGACACTATTGACAGCTCACTCCACGCTCACTTCACCTAACTTTTCACGGTGACATTTTTACAGAATAGCACCGCTGGGATCAATCTTCGGGTCGGGCAAAAAACAGTGTTGTAATTTTTTTCCATTAAAATTTTTCAGTAGGAATCTAGTTTTTTGACGTCACACGACGGTACCAGATCTGCTGGACATTTGCGTAGGCCATATATAAAGTACTCAGAACCGCCACACAGTTATAAAGTCATATATTCAATTTAGCCTGCATGGTACTCACATTCACAGTCAGTTTTCTCATTAACCCTTTTCGGGGAACTCATCGCGATGTAACATTATTTCTGAGTGACGTGTGTTTTGTATCGTTTACTGTACAGATAAGCGCCCACAACCCTCTTCATGTGGTTAAATGAAATCAAATCCAATCATTTTATTCCTTTGCAAACATGGGTAAAGACACATAGATATATTTTTTTTTATTACTAAATGGGGCGCTCTTGACCCCGATCACGCCTGATTTCATATTTATAACCAAGTTCTCCTAATTTTACCGTCCAATTTACATACAGTTTCAGTTTAACATACTTAATTGAAAACATATAATACAATAAAATAAAAATAATAAAAATGTCACTCATAAAAATAAAAAATGTCAAACGGAGTAAAAGTATGTCAAACCATAATAATAATAAATGTTAATCAGAGTAATAATACACATGTCAATCAGCAAGTGAATTATCATTAATAAAGCTGTCAATTAAATAGTGTAATAGCATATAATAAGTAAAATTTCATTGAGCGCCGTTTTAAATTGTAATACAGTCAAATTTTTTATAATATTCGGTAATTTATTATAAATGCGAGTGCCTGTGTAAACAATCGCCCTCAATTGAGAATTATGGTTTTTTTCTAACAAAAATCTGATATTTTTTCATAAATTTTTACAATAATTGTAAAATTACTCAATAAAAGCCCCGATTACCTACTCTTTTTTATTACTTTAAATTATTCTCAATCGTATCAGATTTCTAAACGTAAAATACCATTTATAGAACTCAATCACAACATTTCCTATCGACTGTTAAAGAAAGGCCTTGCAATCACCATACTTTAGCAGGTAAAGATCCTTTTACTTAAATATTTTTTTAAATATTTTTTCCGTCTATAAAATTAAGCTATGTTTCCCTCATTTCGTTATGTGCACATTATGAAGACTCACACTGTATAATAGAGAAGGCAATGTTAAATTTTTTAATGACTAAAAACAGGGAACACAGCTATCATTCGTCTTCAGGCCGCACATACCTGATGCATTGCTCTTGCAACCTAAACACCATTTCTCTATCAGTGCAGACTGCCCCCAGAATATAATGCCATACCGCAAAACAGAGGCAACTATTTTATGGTAGGCTGGGTTCTGTGAAAGTTGATACGGAGCATAAGCGGATTTGCCGAGTTTTTTACATAGTTCTTCTACGTGAGATTTCCATGTAAGTTGATTATCAATTGTGATACCTAAAAACTAAAGTAAAAATAAAGGGATAATGTCAAGAGGTATAGCTAGCCAGGGAAGTCCCTTGAACTCTTATGAAAAGAATGGTGTTCGCTGTACGGTTTTTTGCGACGATGTATGGATATGCATGGGAATAAGGATTATGTTACGTTCGCGAATCATATTTAGTTCAACATGCAACCTGCCACTAACCTGCAAAAAACGTAAGAAAATTAGAATTTCGCGGGCTACCCAGCGCATCCCTCTTAAACGTCTTATTGACCATTGATGACGTATTTCAATGTTCATTGACGGATTACGATATGACATATTGAACACACACCACTTGACGCAAACCAGTGCCAAAAACCAATGAGTTAATTAAAAAAAAAAAAACAAAATGGGTGGGTGTTTGATGGGTGAATTTAAAAACAATTCTTTACTTAAAGTTATTATTTACATTTCATAAATATTATAATACAACTAGCTTTAGCCCGCGACTTCGCCCGCGTTGATGTTGGAAAAGATCTCAAGGTAACGTACTACCGAGGTAAAAAGTATCCTATGTCTTAACCCAGGTCATGGTTTTGTAGTGTGCCAAATATTAAAATCTGTGCAGCCAGGAACATACTGACAAAATGAATTATTCTTCTTCAAGAATTAGGATAACAAATTGCAAAAAAAAAAAAAAAACAAATCAAACGGTTAGTTCCAAAGATTAGTGCGTTCAAACAAACTGTTCAGCTTTATTATATTAGCATAAATTTAGTATGATAATATAATATGTATGAAAATATAATGATATATTAAATTATGTATATTACATAGTTTAATATATCATTGTTATGATTTTTTGTAACAAGATATTACTACGAAAAACCATAATTAAATTAAAAAGTAAATTCCAAATTTACTCTTTTCCAATTCATAAAAGAAAATAGTTATTCCCAGTGACAGTTTCTTTTTTATTTATTTTTTTCTATGAAGCCACACGTCATTCAGAGCGGTGGCTGAGTGTTGGTTACGCGTGCGTGGCTCCGCCTACAACCCGCCCAACAGCTGCCTATAAATGGTGGTGCCTGCGACTTCATATTTCACTTCTGACTTGGTGCACTTTGGCGCGCTCCGGCCCTTCGAAGTTCGAAAAGTTTCTTCCGTCGTCTCTCCGCTGAAAAGCTAAGGTAGGTGGAAATATCGGTTAGGTTTTCGTTTTTTAATTATTTCGATTATTCGGTTAAAGGTAGACTGGGGTTTCTTTTTTATGTAAAACCATTTAAGTATGGAGAT
This sequence comes from Oligia strigilis, assembly GCA_951800025.1. Taxonomy (NCBI): domain Eukaryota; kingdom Metazoa; phylum Arthropoda; class Insecta; order Lepidoptera; family Noctuidae; genus Oligia; species Oligia strigilis. The sequence continues at coordinate 4,535,742 of OX637550.1, forward strand.
TTTAAATTAAATTCCATTAAATTATTAAATTCTTTTTTTTATTGGTAGATTAATTTAACTATTTATTTTTTTCGGGTATATAAATTTCTAGGTAATTTTTTAAAGCATAAATTTCTATAAAGAAAGAGAGTAGGAAGGCCTTTGCCCTGCAATGGGACATCACAGGCTAATAATAATAATTAATTTCTATGTGGACAAATAAATGAGGTTTTTATGCAATTCTAATTACCTTTTTTTTGTTTTTAAAAAACATTTTTAATTTCATTTATTTACCTTACATGATAGGGCAACAAAGTTTAAAAAAGTTTCCTTTTAAAGAGCTTAGTCGTTGGAACACAAAACTTTCTTGGTACACGAAACGTTTTTCTCTGAGTTAAGGAACGAAAGTGTTAATTTGAGAAAATAGAGACAATGAAAATTGTTTGTCTTTTTCTTCGTGATATGCGATGATTCCGTTTATATATTTTAAACTTCGACTAGAAATCGGCCACTTAAACGTTATGTTTAAAACAATATATAAAAATAATTTATAGAAACTTAGTCGGTAGAAAAACTACCGACTTACAGTAAACGAACTTTCATTACATTTTGTTCACTAGAAAATTACCATAAAGTTTTGACCTTAGCCGAGAAATAAGTATAATAATGCACAAGATAAGCACTTCATCAACTTTACAAACGCTTTTTAATCGAGCTTTTATAAGCTAAGCTAAGCTGCTGACCAAAGCTTTGTGAACTTTTAATCTAGGATACATGCAGTATGATCTTACTAAAAGAAAGTAGTTATGAAATGTTTTGCATTCAGTTAAAGAATTTTCCGGTTGTAATTTTCCTAAATTACAAATTTTTTACTGATATATCAGAGGACAATAGGTATTTAATATTTAAAGATATCTTACTTTATGATAAAAAAGAGGTTCTCTTCAAAGTTTATTTAAATTAAAAATTAGTTAGGTACAAGCAGGTAAGTGTTACGGCGTCTCTTTTAAAATTCAAGATTCCAAGTGCATTTTTGCTCAGCTACCGTTTCTAGAGATATTAAGAAGTATTATGTTAAAGGATCATCATTTCTGTAAAATGGTTCAAAGAAACACTTAAATTAAATACACGTCAAAATAAATTGTATTATTATTTATGGCGAGATATATTTTTTTAAATGATTATTTATAACGCAACTAACTTTTTACACTAATTTTATTAAATTCCCTTTGTCCCCTTTAACGGGGCATGGTCTACGGGGACAACGGGAATACAGGAATTAAATGACTATTTATACAAATGAATTTAAAAAAAAAACAATTTCAAAATAAATGTTTTCATTTCATTCATTTCATTTCACGTTCGTAAAATGATGTTCCTTTTCAACCATATAAACATATAAGTACATTGAAAAGATAAACCACTTAAAAACACATTTTACTTCCCTAATCGCTAAAATAATGTTGTATGTATTTATAGTATTTTTAAGTTATATTAATATTGTATTGTATGTGTTTATATGGGCCTTGGAGCCTGAAATAAATGGATAAATAAATAAATAAAATACTTTTAAGCAGGTTATTATGAAAACCTCATATTATGATCAATTTTAAATATTTTAGTACTATCCTTACTGTCAAATCATATTTTTCGTTGGTCTTGATATAAGCTGCAGTAATAAGGAAAACTTACATAAACTCAAAAGTATCACAATCCGAAGGATTTTTAATGTCTATTGCTTCATAGAAAAATCTTCTGCTCGACGCAATAATAATACCAGCCTATTATAGTCCCACGGCTGGGCAAAAGCCTCCTCTCAAACAGAGAAGTCACGAGCATTGATCATCACGCTTGCTCAAGAGCTCTTGGAGACACCCATACGTTTAAGAAAAGATATCGACAGATTAATTATTCCTCCGATGAAAAGCCACTTAATATCATAGAAGTTGCTTTCCAATGGTCATAAGGATATTTAATAAACTACCAATATCGTATAGGGAACTTACAATCAATCGATCTAAAACAGCGTTATTCAAATAGCTTATAGAAAAATCATTATATTCTGTGAAGGAGTATTTAGACTTTAAAGATTCACACTGACAAGTTACTATTACAATTTGCCAAATACTTGACATTTAAATCTAATAATTAGGATCTATGTATCAATTTTATTAGCTTCATTTATTAATTCATGTAATAATTTTGCATGCTAGTTTTAGCGAATTGTTTTAGAAACCAAAAAAAAAAACCCGACTATCTGTAATGTGTACTACAATTCTTGCAAATAAATTTCAATTCATTCACTTCAATTCAAGACGGGTTAGCGATTTCAGACTTATGTTAACTATAAATCCGGGTTTCCACACTATATTTTCCTTCACTGATCTCAGTAATGTCCAAGATAAACTTATCACGTTGGTTTGCTTGGATGCTAATGACGCAATGCATGTTTTTAAATTGTGAAAATGAGAGGCATTGCCGTCGGAATTATTGGGCTGATTCAAATCCTAATATTCACATAGTCATCTTTACGCCATCTACACTCCACAGGGTACCGCAGAGTTGCTCTATTCTTTGTGAGAAACCACGTAACTGAACATTTTCTGTCTAAGTACTTACGAGAACTTTTCCTAGTGTCTCAAAAGTTATGCGTGGCAAAGAAAGAAAGAAAATACGTTTATTAGCGCTCATTTATAAAAATAAAATTAAAAGAATTATGTAGGTACCTATACATAGTAATGCGTTTACCAAAGAACATCATTTAATGATGATAAATGATTTTGTTTCTGTAAGTAGGTTTGTAAAACAGGATTTGTTAAAGGTAAACAATAACCATTATTTTATTTCCATATTCCAGCTTAGAAGAAAGGCATTTCATAATCTTCCTAATAGCTATACTTTGCTATCTAAATCAATAAAATCGTTCAATTAGACATTCAGACAATCACACTAATCACACTAATACTATAAAGGCGAAAGTTTGTGAGTGTGTTTATGTTTGTTACTTCTTCACGCTCAAACGGCTGGACCAAGTTTGATAAAATTTTGTTTGGCGGTGGCTGACACCCTGGATTATCATATAGGCTACTTTTTATCCCGAGATTCCCACGGGATCAACACCTATGCGGGTGAAACCGCAGGGCGCAGCTAAATGCAAATATAAAAAACAAACTAAATGTTTAATACTTCTGTTTTTTTTTAATTTGCAATTGTCTCACGGATTCTTTTTGTTAGAGAATGATAAATTAATTATATTTGATTGGAAAAAAATCGTTCAAAGGATCAATTACGAAATTGCTTAGATACATTTCAATATTAGTAACAAATATTACCTTTGATTTCACCCTTTCATATATATTTGTTCTGAACAGACTTTCATTTGATTAATTTGTATTCATTTTCATATCGTTCAGTTCAAAGAAATGTAAACTGAACTTTTGGTGTATTTGACTGTACCTAATTTATTAAGCTAATACGATTTACATGTATTTTCTTTATAATATAATTTTATCTTTACATTGTATAGAACAAAGTCGCTGCCGCAGTTACACAGATGTGAAGGTCAGATAGATAGTCGCTCCATGTGAAATACTGGTATTCAGCTGCATCCAGTTAGACTAGAAGCCGACCCCAACATAGTTGGGAAAAGGCTAGGCAGATGATTATGATAGCTTAGGCTACATAATCAGCCTTTAATGTCCCAACTGCTGGGACACAGGCCTCTTTTCGAGAGGGGGTGGACTGTATTCTACCACGCGGGCCCAGTGCGTTTTGGTAGAGATGCTTGTGGCATCTCTTCCAAACCGCACTGGGCACTTCTTCAAAGCTTTGTTTCTAGGAGATGCCGGTTTCCTAACGATGTTTTCCTTCACCATTTTGAGAGCAGTGGTGATGAAATTATTTACACAAAGTAAAGTCTGGCTTCGAACCCACGACCTACAACTCGTAACTCAGGGCCGTTACCACTGCTCACCTGCTCATGTTATCGTAAGAAGTAGTTAGGTACTATAATAATCAGCTTAGTATATCAAATCAAATCCCTCAGTGTTTTATGCAGTTATAGTTTTTTGCTAAATCGAGCTCAAAACTTCTTTGACTAGTTTTCTCTTTATCGAGTAGTATCGGATTTTCCTCCTAGGTTCCATCTTATAAACTACTTATCAAGCTCACACTTGATAGTCACAAGTTACTCATAGACAAGCATACACCATTATCATCTACGGTGATAGAGTGGTGAAATGTGGACCCATAAACGAATTAGCACATATTTCCGCGGTCATATAAAAATAGGGTGTTGATTTAAGGAACAAAAATAATGTCAGATATTGATTCTCATTTATTGGTTTTATGCTTTTAATAATCGAATTAAAAAGTTCGAGGTCCTCAACACGTATTTGCTCACGAAATTCGCTATCATACGGGCACACAAATTTCATGTTGTTTTCAGTAGGAACAACAAACGTTTGTTTTTGTCGATGTCCAATTAATCGTAGTTCGAATTCGAGTTCGACATGTATTTTTATAACAATGGAACACGAATAAAGTGATCTCGTGCGAAAAGGTTCTAGCGTATAGAAAATTTTGTTAGGTGCGAACCTAACAAAATTTTCTATACGTTCCTAACAAGGATTTATTGAACGATTGCGGAATCGTTCAATAAATCTTTGTTAGGAACGACTTGTCAAATGAGTTCGTTCGTTTTTAGGGCTTCAATAAAAACTTAAAAAAAGAAAATAACCGACTCCTAAAAAAAAACACTACAAAGTGAAAAATAACTTCAATTTCGGAAGTCGGTGTCACAAAACGAAAATGCGGAACCAAAACATTTTTTTTTTTGTAAAAATGTTTTTATTTTTCACTTTTTTGTTGTACCCCACACAAATTCATGTAACACTACTTGCTGTTGCCGTGTGAATATCAGTGACAGGAAGCTATTAAAACATCATCAATATAAACTAACTGGAAAAAAATCGTATTATTGAAGCTAATTAAAAAACTACCCAAGCAAAGTTCATAACATTTATATGGGACTACCCCTGAAGCACAACTTATCCATTAAAAAATTAGAGAACTTTTAGATTAGATCAGGTACCCCAATAACAACTTTGACAGAAATGAGGGTGTACCGTGGTATACTGAACACATCTGCGTACCCCTTTAGAGGTTATGATGATGTTATGTTGTGTGATTGCTTAAACAATGCATACATATGCGATAGCAGCAATCGCGGTTGATTTGCTGGCATTTATTGAAAAGTACCATTGTCTGTCTCCGAAACTCATCATCAGATCTTTACGAAATTTAAATGGGACCATTTCGGAATAAACTTCTTTCGAAAAAAAAAAGAATTTTGCAAATCGGTCTATATAATTATGACGAAGTTATGCCCGAACTCACAAAAAAAAATATAAACATCCGAATTGAGAACCTCTTTTTTTTTGGAAGTCGGTTAAAAACAAAGAAAAGTACTATTGAGTATTCCTGGCCAATAATACTATAATTTACTTTTTTTTTTTACTTATTATTTCATTCATCGCCTTGAGTTAAAAAGCTGGTGTGGGTTTTTACCCGACTGCGCCAGAAGGAGGATTATGTTTTTCGAGTGTGTGTTTTAGTGATTTCTATGACCGTGTTCTATTTTGGGACCTGAAAAGATTAAGGAGAAAACGGGATTTTCTGGAAAATGCTAAGACGAAAACAGTACTATCTTTACTATCTTTAATATCTTTAATATCTATACTATGACCATCTTTACATACCCCCCTCCGTGCCTCGGAAAACACGTTAAGCCGTTGGTCCCGGCTGTCATTCGTGGATCTTTGACAGAAGTCAGAAGCCCGAAAGTCTGACAACCAGTCTTACCAAGGGGTATCGTATTACCCAGTAACTGGGTTGTGGAGGTCAGATAGGCAGTCGCTTCATGTAAAATAATGGTATTCAGCTGCATCCGGTTAGACTGGAAGCCGACCCCAGCATAGTTGGGAAAACGCTACGCAGATAACGATGAGTAAAAATTCAATGCATGTATTATGATTATAACATAATATTCTAATTGGGGAGTTTGGTGGAGTGCGTTAACGGCTCCTACAAACAGGCGCGACACGCGACACGCGACACGAATCGCGCGCGACACATCGCAAGTCGCGCAACGAGCGGTGCCTTTGTGTCACGCGCGATTATATCGCGTGTCGCGTCTGTTTGTAGGAGCCTTAATTCCGGGACTTGTTACAATATACCTACATGTACCCTACCTAGGTATATTATATCAATTTGTTAGTAAGCATTTTCCAATCATATTAACGGAGCAATTTTCCGTGATATCATAACTGATAACGCAATGGGACCTCGTAAATATTTTATTTTTCGAATGGGAAAAGAACAGATGGCTTAATTCCTATAATAGATTCTTTCAGACTATTATATTATTCTGACTGTTATTATATTAATTACTATTGCCGAAAGGTTACGCCACACTATCAAAGAGTTATTTCATTAGGAACGTACTTCTAGCTGTTTCCATTTTTTTTACTATTTGGAATTGAAAATCGAAGGCTATGTAACTCCATTATTTTTTTTTACTGTCAGTGTTCGGATTATTTCAAGCTAGATGCCTCCCACAAGGTGGTCCGCCGACCTTCTGAAGGCCGCAGGAACCCGTTGGATGCGAGAAGCACAGAACCGGTCGAATTAGAGGTTCTTGGGGGAGGTCTATGTCCAGCAGTGGACGTCTTTCGGTTGAAATGATGATGATGATGATGAGTGGCTTTATTAAAGTTTTGGTAAGGTATATATCAACAACACAACAAAACGGGATTGGCAACCAACAACCACACTATTAACTACCTGTACCCTATTTGTTAACTTTCCTGTGATGATTGTCTGATGTCTGTCTTTTTTTTTTTGTTAGCCTATTTTGTGTCCTACTGCTGGGCAGAGGCCTCCCCTTTTTTCTTCCAAACGTCCCTGTCTTGTGCGATCTCTGACCATGCCCTGCGAATGATATTAGATCGTCACACTACCTTCGCCTTGGTCTACCTCGAGGGAGATGTCCCGCCTAAGGCGTCCAGTGACGATCTTTGCCCATCTCTCCGGGTGCATCCGTGAGACATGTCCGGCTCACTCCCACTTCAGCCTGGGACAATAAACAGCTATACTATTTATAGATGATTAAAGTAAAGTGACGTTTAAACGTCAAAAATGTATGGTTAAACTGTCGCTAATCACTACGTAACTTTAAGCAAAGTTTACACGAATAAAGGGGTAAAATTACCACAACAGAAGGTATGACAGAACCTCCATTTTTTAAGTAAAAAAAAAACAATTCTGTTGACATTTTTTGATTAATTTCTTTATAAGTAAATATCACGATATCGATGGTAAATATGCATTGACTTTACGTTCCCTTTTACTTTTATTACCAAAGGAATACTTAGTCACCTGAGCGAGGGCGCCGGTAAATCTAATACAGATTATTAAGTTACGGACGGAGCAATAATTAAAAGAAATATTGCCGGAATAAAACTAAACGGTAGAGATTTCTTCAGAAATAAGCATCACCTTTGTATGTATTTTTCTGTTCCTTTCTTCTTGTCAGTTTATTTGTATGTACAGACGCCAGCACATCAAGCTACCCGAAACTGTCAAATTTTCCCAAGCAACTTTGAACCTTATATGTCTTAGCGATAAAGTTGAAAATCTATTAAAGAAATTTGACTGATTGTACATAAATGGTTAAATGAATAAATTAATTAAGTAACACCACTTCAGCAAACTGTGCCTGGACAATAATTGATGACCAAAAGTCTGGTGTCAGGATAGCTTTAGGGAATATGACAGATATTTTTGTAGGACTCCGACAAGGTATTGCCTGCTGGTGACTTTGTTATTATTGCATAAAGCGATCCTTGTTACTTGGACGAAGGTTTTGTTTGACCTTTAATACACTTTATTTTTCGTAGATACCTTTATGGAGATTAAAGTTATTTTTTGTACTATATACGGTAACCCTTTTTCTGACAGCCTGCTGTCAAATTCCATGTTTGTACTAATGGGTTGATCGAAATCATAACATCTAATCTAATCATTTAAGATAGAATTACATGAGATGTTGAATAGTATTTTGTAAACTAGTTTTTGAGCGAAAAACCCACGATGAGATGAATGTTGATAGAGAAGTAGGTAAAGTTGTTCTTACGCTGGAGATTACAGGGCAGAGAATATTTTGAAACATGGTTTTTTGTACCAGAAGTAGCATTTATAACAATGACAAACCTACTGTTAGAAGACCTGCGGGAAAATTACGTAACACACTATCAGTAGCAATGAATTTAATTTTGACAGCTCAACCACATTCATTGCGTTAATTTACGTTGTTGAGCAGACAATTTGTTCGAAAATAGTTACCTATGAAGCAATGGATTTAGCAATAGCCTTCAAAATGATTCAGTCCGTGAATGAAAGTGTTTTACGCAAATGGGTTGCTGTTTAAGGCAGAATGTTAGTAGCAAGGTGAAATGCAAAAAAAAAAAACTTTAATTACTTAGAGGGCTGAATTTTCAATCGACAGATAATTTTTATTCGTGGAATAAAATTGACGTCTGACAGATTCTGTATGGAAGAACTGTCAAAAATTCAAAATTATTCCTCGAATAAAATTATCTGGCGTTGGAAAAATCAGCCCAAAGTCAGATATCTTTTATTCGTGGAATAAAATATACGTCTGACAGTTTTAGTATATAAAGACTGTCAAAAATTCAAAATTTATTCTCAGGATAAGACTTCTAGGTATAAAAGTTTGGTGGAATGCGCCCTTAATAAGATATCGCAATCACTTCTACACGTCATAAAAAAAAAAAGCTAGATGGAGTCCACATTCCCAGTTTGACTACCCTCAAAGTCTCTTTTAAACTTCAGACATAATCTTGGTCATATCACAGATTAGTGTTGAAATTGACTTTGTAACTTTGGTGCTATTATAACATCTATTTGGAAAACCAAAACTTTATAATGCATGTCAATCCCAGACATCAAATTATTAACCTTTAGGATAGATACCTGCCTTCCCGTAGACTGCTATTACTATGAGCACTAGAACCATCCCCTTTCTGCCAAATCCAATTATCTATCTATCATAAGTTTTAGCATAGGCTGGAGGTAGAAAAACCGAATCTCTGGTTTTAACGTCCCAATAATCTTTAACAGTAGCGATCTGTATGATTATGATACTGGAAGTTATAATTATATGTTATGACTAGCTTCTGCCCGCGACTTCGTCCGCGTAAAATTTCTTGTTCCCCGACCCCGTCGCATCGCATCGCCTGCTCGCTGTTAGTTCGGTTTCGCGATCTTACTTTTTTTCTTTTAGCTGGGCTCCTAAGAGCTCTAGCGGGATGGTAAACAGCCTATAGCCTTCCTCAAGAATTGGGCTATCAAATGCAAAAAAGAATTTTCAAATCCGACTGGTAGTTCCAGAGATTAGCGCGTTCAAACAAACTCTTCAGCTTTATTATTAGTATATATTGTATATAGAACTCTTCAAAGATCTTATACTTACAATCATCAACAAATATATTTCAAAATAGTACATTATGATACATGTGTGCTATATTGATTAATGCACACGCGTTTCATACGACGTTTTTCAACACACTTGCGAGGAAAAAAACAGACTTGTATTGTTAAATATTAACTTGTGTCTTGTATGGAAAATGGCGCGCTGGTTTTGTTTTCCCGCGCGCCGTGCCAGCGAGCACTAGCGATGCGCGCGCAACATTGACTCATTTTAAATATATTAATCTATGGCACAGACAAAACCGCTTATCAGCCTATAGAAAAAATATAATAAACACAAACCTAAAAATTGCAAAAAACCTAAGAATTTCGCGGTCTACCACTGCGCATTCACCTTAAATTGTCTGTGGTCCCCTGCGAGTTCATTTTGCGACCAAGGACAATACAGACTATTTAAAAAAAAATTTAAATACAGCCCGCGGATTTTTTTCTTTTGGCATGAAGTCTCTTTGGGCGCTTTCCGAATTAGCCATGAATTAGCTATAATCGCTCACATCACAGCGCTTACATCATCTCACATGCGTTCCGATTTAGATATTACGATTATGACTGCTGAGAGCTGGCAACAATTCGAAACTCTCGTGAACGCGCTCACAGTGCTTACACAATGTAAAAAAGATATTATTACAGTATTTCTTTGTATAAACACCACATTTCTTCTTCAGTTCTTCTTCTTTGGTTAGGTGGCGACTGTCAGCCAGAAGCACAATTTCAAAAATGCCACGTTAGTTTAATTTAAAGATGATGCAACTCAAAACAAAACACACACTGACACAACCTCATACACACACTGTCATTTTTGACAGCGCTCACGGTGATATTATTCTAGGGCATGGTCGGCATTATCGCAAGATGGCCAATGTCATGACGTCATCTATGACGATTCACGGGACATCGTTATCGTTATCGCGCTCACGCTAATTCGGTTATTTCCCAATTCGGAACACATCGATTATTTCCCAATTCGGAACGCAGGGTTTGATGAGATTAAAAAAGCGCGCGTCTCCGACTAGTAAATAGTTATCTGTGGTATTACAGAACATGTGGATTAAAGTAAAGAAAAAGCACGCGTTCGTAATACACTCCATTATGGACCTTAAAGCGGTTCAATAGCGAAATAGTGACCTAGTTTTAGTGTATTAGCGTCAGAAACATTTTAAGTGACAAGTTTAATAATGAACTGACTGGATTATTTTTAAATACTCTGTTATATGGAAGGCAGCCCCAATAATCGGAGCGCGATGATACGACACAGCCCTCCACCGACACCGTCCCCGGTACCGACCCCGGTACCGACGACCCCGATACCGACACCGGCACCGACACCGCCGCGACAACCAAGACAGGACCAAGATGACAAAATTGAAGTAGTGACCACTCCAGAGATCCAGAACTGGATGTCATCAATCGAGCAGTGCCTGAATGAGGTATGTGCTACTGCTTCTGATGGTAAGCTCAACACTGAGCAGAAACTAAAAATAAATAATCTTTGCCGAAAAGTTGGACATGGAGTTTCGCAAATGGCTGTGCAGTACCAGTCTCTAAAGCAAAAGGCCATTCAAACCCATACCACTCTTAAATCCATGACCGAAGCTCGAGACCTATGATGATGATGATGATGATGATGGGGCTCCCTTTTCCGCACTTAGACTCTCATTCGGTCCGTTGTGCGTGGGGATTCTGGCTAACAGAGCCAGCCAAGCTCCGCCCAAAAGCACAGAAGCTTCCTGGGAGCTTCGCAGGCTTCGCGGAGCGACCTCATTGTTCCGAGGATTTCTGCACGTTGAGAAGCCACGGCCTCGCATTCCAGGATGACGTGGGCGGCTGATTCCTCGGCGTCAAGGCAGCCCCTGCAAAGGGGGCTGTCCGTGACGCCTATGTTGAAAAGATGTTTGTTAAGGAGGTTGTGGCCCGTAATTGAACCTATTATTATTCTAAGGTTATTTCTACTTAGGCTAAGAAGTTTTTTGGTTAGTCGTGGGTGAATCATTGGTAAGGCCAATTTTGACTGTCTACAGTCTGTTGCCCGTGACCATCTGTTGTTATGGAGTTCGGTCGATCTTTGGCGAATCCACGCACGAAATTGTGAGAAAGGCAAAGGGAGAAGTGGGTACGGGCCTAGCACCCTCATATCAGAGCCTCTCTTCGCAAGTTCATCTGCAGCATCATTGCCCAAGGATCCACTATGCCCCTTGATCCACTGGAGAGTAATACGATTGGATGTCGATAAACTCTCCAGAGCTAGGTGGCACTCGAAGATTAGTTTATTGTTAGTTTGTTTGCTTTCTAAAGCTTTGAGCACAGATAGGCTGTCGGATAGGAACTTAATTCCGTAGTTCCGAATGCCTAAGCGCTTTACTGCTGTTGCAGCTTGTGTTAAGGCAACACATTCGCATTGAAAGATCGAGCTGTGTGTGCCTAGCGGTATGTGGAAGTTAATATTGAGGTCAAGGGAGTGTACACCAGCACCTGAACCGTTTTGTGTTTTTGAGCCGTCTGTGTAGATTCGCACTTCATTGGCTCCTGACTGGTCCCTTTCTTCTTGAACTGTTTGTATAATATAGTTTTTGTTGAACAATGGTTGGTTAGGTGTTCTATCACACGGGGCAGCGATGAGAGGCTGGTACTCAATCGCCCGGTCCAGGATTTTAGCGTGTGGACTTGTATGGTTTTTGCCCCATATGCCCAGATGCATTAGCCTGATGGCAGCTAGCGCCGCCTCCTGCTGTATGTACAGGTCAAGGGGAGTTAATTGAAGGGCTATCTCCATGGCTGCTGTTGGGGTGGTTCTCATGCAGCCAGTGGTGGCTGAACAGGCCAGTCGTTGGAAGCGTTGTAGTCTGGTAATGGTGGTTGAGAGTTCAGTCCTCGTCCACCAAACCAGAGCGCCATAAGCCAACATTGGCCTGATCAGCGCTTTATATAACCACAGAGTAATCTTCGGAGAGAGCCCCCATGTTTTTCCTATCATTTTTTTACATTGGTAGAGTGTAATTGTGCTTTTATTAAGTTTGTAGTCAAGATGCTTGTTCCAGAGCAGTTTGCTATCAAGGATCACCCCCAAGTACTTGACTTCGTCTTTAAGTGTTAGTTCAGTGTTGAAAAGTTTTGGAAGCCTATGGGGTCCAAGAGTTCTCTTGTTGGTAAACATTACTATTTCTGTCTTCGATGGGTTAACCGATAGTTCGTGCTTCGTGCACCAACTCTCAATTATTTTGAAGGCTTTCCTCATGAGATCGCATAAGATGCCCTCAAATTTCCCCGAGATCAGAATTGCTATATCATCCGCGTATCCCACCGAGTACAGACTGCTGGCGTTAAGCTCTGCGATGAGCTCATTAACCACTAGGTTCCACAGCAGTGGTGACAGCACCCCACCCTGTGGGCAGCCTCTACTCACAATACCTCGTGTGGTGGTGTTCACGGTAAATTGAATAGCTCGGTATTTTAACATGTTATTTATCCATTCTATAAGTGTTCGCGCAACACCGTGCGTGGCAAGTGCCTGTTCGATGCTGACGAAGTTTGTTTTGTCGAAAGCGCCTTCTATATCAATGAAGGCGCCTAAAGTTGGGTTTTTGTCTTTAAGAGCATTCCCTATGCGTGAAACTACGCTATGGAGTGCTGATTCAGTTGATTTGCCTGCACAGTAGGCGTGTTGATTTGGATGTAGAGGTCTTTGTACCGAAATTTGGGATCTAATCTTCCTATCTCCCAGCCTCTCCAGTGTCTTCAAAAAGAACGAAGAGAGGCTTATAGGTCTAAAAGATTTTGGCTGGGTATAGTCGCCCCTACCTGGTTTCGGTATAAAGATTATTTTTACTTCTCGCCATTTCAAGGGAATGTAGCGGTGGGCCAGACACGCTCGGAACACCTTTACTAGATAATCAGCCAGCATGTCTTGACTCCACCTTAGCAGAGCCGGGAAAATACCATCCAGTCCTGCTGCCTTGAAAGGTAGGAAGGTGTTGATTGCCCACATTATTTTGTCTTTGTCGATTACTTCTAACGCCACTTCCCAATCTAGGCTGCCCGTGGCCCTCTCCCTATGCGGTTCCCAGGTTTGCTGGGTGGCAATCTGACATCCTGGGAAGTGTGTGGTTAGGAGTAGTTCGCTTGTCTCAGCATCGTTAGTTGTGTATGTGTTGTCTGGTTTTTTCAGGCAGCCTATTGAATGGTCTGTCTCTTGAGCAAGACAGGATTTGACCCTCATTGCCTGATTGTTACTCTCAATGTTAGTGCAGAACCGCCTCCAGCTGTTCTTACCTCTGCGGCCTATAAGTTTCTTATATGTTTTACGAGCTGTTGTGTAGCGGTCCCAGTCTACTGGCGACCGTGTGTTCATAGCTCTATTGAACAGTCTTCTCAGCTTCTGACGGTGTCTTTCCAGTTCAGGACTCCACCAAGAATGGCGAGCTCCCTGCCTAGGTACCGTGAGGGGACAAGACTGTTCATAGCTAGATATAAGGATGGATGTGATTTTGTTTACATGTTCGTCTAAATTGGTTACTGGTATTTCACCCGGAAGGGCGGGTAATCTGCCTAGTTCAGCCTCGACGAGTTTGGTAAACTTGACTTGGTCTGTGTTACGAGGAACCCTTCTTGGCTGTGGTTTGGTTAGGTTGAAGTTAATGGTATAGCGGATCCATCTATGGTCTGAGCATGATATCTCGGTGGACACATGCCAGTCCTGTACGGAGTTGGATATGCCTATGGTTGATACAGTTAAATCTATTATTGTTTGGGATCTCGCGTTTATGAAGGTAGGTTCGGAGCCCTTGTTAAGTAGAACAAGGTTCGGGCCCTTGTTAAGTAGAAGAAGGAAGCTCGAGACCTATCCGACTGTCTAACGGAGATGAACCGGACGATTCAAGAGTCCTGTACGAAGCAGGTTGCGGGCACATCTTTTGCAGATATGGTGAAGAAGGGGTCCAAAAGCTTTGTTCGTCCTAATACTTTTAGTTCCGTGGCGATTTATCCCTGTGATAACTCAAAGACCAGTGACGAAACCAAGACCATGGTCCAAAAAATCATATGCCCTGGGGAAATGAAGCTGAAAGTACGAGGCGTACGTAAAATAGGAAAAGGAGGACTAATAATCAGCACTGAGACCAAAGATGACCTAGATAAGCTAAAACAAACAGTCCAACTCGCTTCGTCAGGGCTTACCGTCGACGAACCTCAAAAACGCAAACCTCGCATTATAGTTATAGGAGTTCCCACATCTATGTCTGAAAATGAGGTTTATAAATGTATCTTTGAACAGAACTTGACCGAAAAACTGCCGACTATGTCCCTAGATACATTTTTGACCTCAATAAAACTGAGCCACAAATCCGGCAGGAAGGATGCTGAGAATTGCAACTTTATTATAGAAGTTCCACCCATCATTCGCAAGGCCCTCGTCACGCAGGACAGATTATTTATAAATTGGACATCCTGTCCGGTACGAGACTTTACACTGGTAACTAGATGTTACAAGTGCCAGCAGTATGGTCATGCAGCCAAAACATGTAAAATTTCTGCCCCCACATGCGGCCATTGCGGTGAAGAAGGGCACACAATTCAAGACTGCGCAAAGAAGGCCAATCCGCCAAAATGTGCTACATGTTCGCGCTTTAAAAAACAAGCCAACCACAAGACGGGAGATACAGATTGCCCTGCTAAAAAAGCTGCCGAATACAGGTACATTAATTCGATAGATTATGAAGGCGCCTAAGAGCGCCACATACTAGTTTTTATTTTAGACTTAATTTATTGTTTTATTTTATTTTAATATGGATAACTTAATTACTGATATAGATAACACATTTTTAACTAGATCAAAGACATGTGACGTTGAGGACTGCAGACAATATCTTTCCGACTATCAAAATTCGCTAACCGTACTAACCCAAAACATTCGTAGTATTTATAAGAACATAGATAGCTTTAATATTTTTCTTCATAGACTTAACTTTGATTGTGATATAATGGTACTTACCGAGTGCTGGCTTTCTAATCGCCACGATAACCTCCCAGTAATACCAGGGTACAACTTATTACATACCACAATAAACCACAATCAGAATGATGGTGTGGTAGTCTATGCTAAGGAATCATTAAAGGTCACAGTCGAGGAACATACTCTACAAGACTGTATGAGTAATTGTTTAGTCATCAAAATTGGTACAAACACAGCTATAATCGCTATGTATAGATCCCCATCCTCTAGAAACTTAGATCCTTTTAACAATTCCATAAACCAGATTTTTCAAGCACTAAGCCCATTTAAGAATGTTATACTAACAGGTGATTTAAATATAAATATTGGCTCCGAAAACTGCGATGCAGGGACCCAAGATTACCTTAATATATGCTTATATCATGGCTTTCTCCCCGCTCACACATTGCCTACTCATCAGAGCGGTTCCTGCCTCGATCATATGATGATCAAAACCAGCCTATCGTATATTACGCTTGTTACTAACTCAACAATTACTGACCATCACGCAGTCTTACTCAACGTAAATTTAACGCTGCCTAAGCTAAAGCGTCCTCAGACTATTAGCAAATTAAATACAAACAAACTCGAATATGATTTGTGCAACATTGACCTTAGCCTAGTTTACAATACTGCTGACGCTAATCTGGCTTTATCGTACTTAATAAAACAAGTTCAACAAGCAATATTACGTAACACGACAGTTTCTACAGTAAATAAGAAATTTTACAATATTAAACCATGGATTACTCCAGGACTAATTCGGTGTATAAGACACAGAGATAAACTTCATCAGAAAACTAAAAGACACCCTGATAATCTAATAATTCAAACCACCTATAAAAGATACAGGAATTTCTGCAACAATCTCCTAAAGAATTTAAAAAATAATTACGATAAAACTGAATTAAATAAAGCAGGTAAAAATACCAAGCAACTTTGGAAACATATTAAAAACGTCACTAATATGTCTAAACAGCGTGAATCAAATTCGAGTTTATTGCTGACTAATCCTTCACCACTCTTATCAGCTAACAATGTAAATAACTTTTTTGTAAATATAGGGGAAACTCTTGCCGATCAGATTCCGAAGTATTGCGACCAACCATCTCTACAAAAATCTAGCAATAGCTGTAACCCGAAATCTTTTGCTATGTTGGATACCGATGAAGATGAAATAACCCGAATCATTTCTGGGCTAAAAGACGACTGTGCAGTTGGATGGGATAACATAAGCAATAAGATCCTTAAGCTCTTTAAGCAAATTTTGGTACCTCCCTTAACGCATATATTTCGAATCTGTCTTTCCGAAGGAATTTTCCCTAGTTGTCTAAAAAAGGCAGTTGTAATCCCTATCTATAAATCTGGAAGTAAGGACGTAGTTAATAATTATAGGCCAATATCCTTACTCCCTTCAATTTCAAAAATTCTAGAGAAAATTATAAACAGTAGACTAGTTAATTACCTAGAAAAAAACAACATCTTATCTCCTGCACAATTTGGTTTTAGAGCCAAACTGTCGACAGCAGATGCAGTGCATAGCCTGACTGATTATATTTCAGAAGAACTCGGCAAAGGAAACCAGACCCTGGGAGTCTTTCTCGATTTAGCCAAGGCCTTCGACACGGTGTCTACTTCTGTACTTCTGAACAAATTAGAGATCATAGGAATAAGGGGAACGCCGCTGAAACTTTTTACTGACTATCTAGACCACCGGTACCAATGTGTTAGAATAGATAATATTACGAGCGATGAGCAGAAAAATACTGGTTTTGGTGTTCCTCAGGGGAGTATTCTGGGCCCCACCCTCTTCCTTATTTATATTAATGACTTGTGTAATCTAAATATTAAAGATGGCAAAATAATATCATATGCCGACGACACGGCGTTAATATTTAGCGCTAAAACCGGTAGCGAACTGTTCAAAATCGCTCAACTAGGTTTTAATACTGTGACTAATTGGCTTCATAGTAATTTACTAACATTAAATGCCGACAAAACAAAATATATTCACTTCTCCATGCGCAAGCCTCAACTTAACATTACTAACCCTTATCTATACGCACATCAATGTGGAAACCGTACAATCCCCATGTGTAATTGTCCTTTGATCCACAAAACGAGCAACATAAAATACCTGGGGGTCATAATGGACGACACACTCTCTTTTAAAAAACATATTGAAAGCCTAGTTAAAAGAGTGCGCAAACTAATATATGTTTTTAAAAAATTGCGATCATTAGCAGATTCAAAATTAATCACGCAAGTTTATTTGGCCCTATGTCAATCTATAATTCAATACTGTATCACTTCTTGGGGTGGCGCACCAAAAACTAACTTGCTTCCTCTTGAAAGAGCTCAGAGAGCAATTTTAAAGGTAGCAAACTTCCATCCCTTCTTTTTTCCCACAGATCTCCTATATAAATCCTGCAATGTACTAACGGTTCGCCAGCTTTTCATCATGCACTTAGTATTAAAACAGCACACCATGCTTGCCTACAATGCCGACAACACTAACAAGAGACGGAATGATTTAGTATGCATATCTAATGCTACCTCAAAACATGTCTTTGTAGAAAGATTTTTTACTTTCCTAGGCCCATTCCTGTACAATAGATTAAATAGAAAACTAAGTATTTATAAACTAAATTACTATAGCTGTAAACAAATTATACTTAAATATTTATTAACCATCGACTATGCACAGACAGAAGACCTACTTATTGTTTGCAAATAGAACTGCTAACATGCTATTTTACTTTTATTTACCTATGTTTTTAATTTAGTTTTTACGTTATACTGATTGTTAATTTATTACATTAAGTACTTATAAGCACTTTCTAGCCTGAAACACAGGTTCAACCTAGTTCAGGCAAATTTGCAACTGTGCGCTATCTTATTTTAACTGTTAAGCTATTCATTGTAAATGTATCCCTTTTTATAAATAAACGATTATTATTATTATATTATTATTATTAATAAGAGCCACTTTACGAGCAAGTGTGTTGAAATAGTACATTATGATACATGTGTGCTATGTTGATCATTATGCACGAGGCGATATTATCGCGCGAGCCGCAGGCGAGAGCGATAAGAAAGCCGAGTGTATATTGATTAATGCACACGCGTTTCATACGACGTTTTTCAACACACTTGCGAGGAAAAAAAACAGACTTGTATTGTTAAATATTAACTTGTGTCTTGTATGGAAAATGGCGCGCTGGTTTTGTTTTCCCGCGCGCCGTGCCAGCGAGCACTAGCGATGCGCGCGCAACATTGACTCATTTTAAATATATTAATCTATGGCACAGACAAAACCGCTTAACAGCCTATAGAAAAAATATAATAAACACAAACCTAAAAAACCTAAGAATTTCGCGGTCTACCACTGCGCATTCACCTTAAATTGTCTGTGGTCCCCTGCGAGTTCATTTTGCGACCAAGGACAATACAGACTATTAAAAAAAAAAATTGAAATATAGCCCGCGGATTTTTTTCTTTCGGCATGAAGTCTCTTTGGGCGCTTTCCGAATTAGCCATGAATTAGCTATAATCGCTCACATCACAGCGCTTACATCATCTCACATGCGTTCCGATTTAGATATTACGATTATGACTGCTGAGAGCTGGCAACAATTCGGAACTCTCGTGAACGCGCTCACAGTGCTTACACAATGTAAAAAAGATATTATTACAGTATTTCTTTGTATAAACACCACATTTCTTCTTCAGTTCTTCTTCTTTGGTTAGGTGGCGACTGTCAGCCAGAAGCACAATTTCAAAAATGCCACGTTAGTTTAATTTAAACATGATGCAACTCAAAACAAAACACACACTGACACAACCTCATACACACACTGTCATTTTTGACAGCGCTCACAGTGATATTATTCTAGGGCATGGTCGGCATTATCGCAAGATGGCGAATGTCATGACGTCATCTATGACGATTCACGGGACATCGTTATCGTTATCGCGCTCACGCTAATTCGGTTATTTCCCAATTCGGAACACATCGATTATTTCCCAATTCGGAACGCAGGGTTTGATGAGATTAAAAAAGGGCGCGTCTCCGACTAGTAAATAGTTATCTGTGGTATTACAGAACATGTGGATTAAAGTAAAGAAAAAGCACGCGTTCGTAATACACTCCATTATGGACCTTAAAGCGGTTCAATAAGAGCCACTTTACGAGCAAGTGTGTTGAAAAGATTATTACAGGATTTTATGTTGATAAAAAACTCTATGGCCCATAACTCCTTAATAGGTACCAACTCTTAACATCTTACACACGTGATAACTTTTAAACGAAATATCCGATTGAGATGAAACAAAAAGTATTTTACTTCTTCATAAATACTCTTGATAACATAATGCTTAATTTCGATAAAGATTAATATTACGATACATATTTAAATTAGTTTTTTTTTCTTCAGACGATTTAATAATTATTTTGAACACAAAATCGGTTATTGTGATTAAACCATGATAGCTAGATATATGTTCTCGCGGACTTTTTTGTAGGTCTTAATGGGCTCTACACCCAACACTAAAAGAATCATTCAAATCGGACCAGTAGTTCCAGAGATTAGCGCGTTCAAACAAACAAACAAACAAACTCTGCAGCTTTATAATATTAGTATAGATTATACTGGCTGCCATCAGTAGCGATCTGTCTTTAAGGTAAATGGGTAGTTGAGACCGCGAAATTCAAATTTTCTTACGTTTTTTGCAATTTGCAGGTCAGTGTCAGGTTGATCTTGATTAAAATATGATTCGCGACAAAAACAGGTACATATTTAGAGAATTTTAATCATTAGAATCATTAGTCCGTCTTTCTAAGTTAGATGTCTACCATTAACACTTTTCCCTAAGAGATTGGTGGTTGGTTGGTTGGCACTGCCACTAAAATTTAGTGGGCTTTGTAGAATAATTGAATTCCTTTGTTCTTTTATCGCTAATTCGTAACCCGCGGTCACGCTTTGCAAAACAGTTCAGGGGTCAATCGAGTGCTCTTCGAAATTTCCGGACCAGTTGCATTGTTTAGATCGTTCGAAGTCAAAGCGAAATTTTAGGCATTTTTCCTCTGTTTTTGTCAATTGAACTAGGGAACGAATGTCGATGGAACTTTAATTGGTATTCGCTGATCCGTTGTAATTTGAAGAGTAGTTTAAGCTAGGCCCTTTCAGTTACCTTTGTTATTTTGAATATTTATTTGCCAGAAACATGGTGTTTACAAAGGTGCTCATAACATTGCATAGTGCTACATGTCTCACCGTTTTAACTTCCAAAAAAGACACTACACAGTAAAAAATAACTTTAATTTCGGAAGTCGTGGTTTTCGAAATGAAAGTTATTTTTCACTTTGTAGTGTTTTTAAGGAAGCCGGTTGTTTTTTGTTTTCTTAAGTTTTTATACTTCACGTTTAAGTTGTACTTACCCCACAAGAATTCGTGTAACACTACTTGCTATGTAAATATCAGTGACAGGAAGTTATTATAAACATTATCAACATAATCGTGACAAAAATACGTATTATTGAATCTAACTCAAAAAGTACCCAAGAAAAGTTTTTGAAATTTATAAGGCATGACTCTATCTATCAAAAATAATTTTTGAAATCGATTTACAATTTTCGGAGATATCGCGTAACATACATACAAAAACAAAAATGTTGTCGAATTGAGAACCTCCTCCTTTTTTTGGAGTCGGTTTAAAAGGAATTTTATTGCAAACAGGGGGAGGACAGTAGCTACCTATAGTTATGTTGGCAAAGAAAGGGAAAGTGTTACTGATCTTAAAAGAAAAAAGGGGTGAATATAAATAAGTAACAAAATACAGGAAGAAAGTGATTGGCGAAATAATTTCACGAAACTTTGAAATACGATACCGTTCGTAATTAAAATTTTAATGATCGCCAGTTGGTCACAGTTGTACCGACTTTTATATTTTCGTTTAATAACTTGCAACAAAATTTATTGAAATTGATCTCGGTAAAAATAAATAACTGAAAAACATCGGATATCTGATGAGAAGTGGATTAGTTAAGATCCAATTATCTTTCTTTAGGATATTCGATTTTTTTCATGTAATTTAATACAAATAGAACGGTTACCGATTTATAAAATATTAGCAGTGCCCCACGGTTTCACCCGCATTAGTGCCGATCCCGTGGGAATATCGGGATTTGATTGATATAAAACCATTTAAACACTCGAAAAATAAATGGTCCACGTGTGAATATGAAAAAAAAATTTAAGGCTCAGTATGAAAAAGTTCAAGGACCACGACCAGCACCCTTATTGCGTAACACACTAACAATTACAACCTGAATAATTTTGAAGGATATTACTAATCCATTGCTTCATATGCTCGAAAAATTTTGTCTGTTCAACAACGTAAATGACGCAATGAATTTTGTTGAATTGTCAAAATGAAACCAATTGCGATTCAGTGTCAGCTTAAGTGTGTTAAGCAATAGGCTATTTGACTGGTTTCTGATAAACATCTCAGATTATTTAATGGTGTCTAACGAGCCCACAAAAACCTATTACTTCAAATTGCATAATGTATTTCTTTTAAAAAATAGTAAATAAAAATGTACTGTTTAAATAAGCCGCCAAAACGCTATCTTTAACAATATGGCGTCGTGACGTCACGATTCACGTAAACAAACGTTGAAACGGTCGAGATACTAGACAAAAGTCATCTGTTCTGTCAACGATAGACAGAAATTTACTAAATCATTACGTCATCTTAAGTTCAGCCAATCCAGACCGTTTTCGATTACGTGGCGCCAGATTTAAAAAGATGAAGTTTTTTCGGGATTGTTTTTATAAATAATACATTGTTTTGTAGTAAAATTAATGCAAATCGATTTTAAAAGCGATAATCTATACGAGTGTCAATAATTATGACCTTATTTTTTACATTGTCAAATAGCCTATTACCCCGCTGGGTCAGGACATAAGATACTTTTTATCTCGGTAGTACGTTTCCTTGGGATAATCTCCGATCCGTGTCCGCGGGTAAAAGCCAGTAGCTATCAATATTTTTAATGTTGGTCTTAGGACTGATTTTTCCAAAGCCAGATAATTTTATCCGAAGAATAATTTAGATTTTTTTTTTCCATACAAAATCTGTCAGACGTCAATTTTATTCCACAAATAAAAATATCTGTCGATTCAAAAATCAGCCCTTAGTGATGTGACAAAGGAAGAGATAATATCGAGGATTTTAAAAAACAAAATGGCGAAGCTTGTGTAGAGAGAGAAGGTATCTATCAAAACCTGATTGGATAGAGTAGAAAGGTGATGCTTTGATTTCAAAAGAAAAAGATGTGCTAGTAGAATATCATAGACCCTAGTCATGCTAGTTGTGATAGTGGATCTTCTACTTTTTAGTTTAAAAAATCCTACTATGGGCCCATTTTATCAAAGTCGGATAACTTTTTCTGTGGAATAAAATTGACATCTGACAGTTCTAGTATGGAAAAACTGACAAAAATTCAATATTATAAAAAAATAGTGAAATTCGCCTTGACTTATATATAAAAGCTACCTTGGTTTAAAAGCTAAATATGGAACGAATTAGGTATAAAGCTTCTTATCCTTATCCGATTTACCTCAAGAAGAGGATAATTCCATCAATTTGACGCTAAACTTTACAATATGATAACGAGATTTTGTTTGGATTAATATCTTAAAATAAGCAAGAAATTATAATCCGTAAAGCTTTTGCACGGATATCTTGTACCTTGTTGTGTCTTTAAAATTCAATTTGATGGAGAAAGTATAAATTTCCAAAATGGAGGGTGATCTAAATTGTTTTTTATTTATTACAGTGACGATTAATTAGGTTATCACATTAATTGAAACCACTTATTATGGTTAAAATATGTAATGTACACACGCCAGCACATAAAGCTACTACAATCTGTCAAATTTCTTTAATAGATTTTTAACTTTATCGCTAAAGCATAAGGTTCAACGTTGATTGGGAAAATTTTACAGTTTCGGGTAGCTTGATGTGCGCCGTACATATTTTAAACGTACACAATTAAAATACCTAATAACAATTAATATTCTAGCCGCGGGACCATTTTCTCGTTTGAGTATTTAACAAAATTAGACTTATTTAGTATTTGTTAACAATACCACAAAGTTTGTGTTGAATTGTTGACGCCATCACCCCGCGCGAGTCCAGTGCCTTATTTTAAAGGGTGGTTTATGTTGTGCCAATTTTTTAAGCTATTCATTTTGTTTGAATAATTTAGTTATCTAATTTTTAGTAAAGAAATATATTTTACTAGTTCGAAAGACACGTGGCGCCATCTATCATAATAATAACGTTATTGTTGTTTTCCTCGGGAACAGCACTTTTTTTCGGGATGAAAGGTACCCTATGTCCGTTTCTGTACACCTGACAACGTATATGCAAAATTTCAGCATGATCGGTTCAGTGGTTTAGGCGTGAAAAGGTAACAAATAAACAAACTTACTTTCGCATTTATAATATTAAAATAATATTAAAACTAATAACCCCACCGCCGTATCTCTACGGACTCCTAGGCCTGTGCCGGTAGAGTTTACTTTTCCGGAACAGGTCTAGAGTGAGGAGCCAGAACAAGCGAGATACAGAAACCCGCAGGGCAGCATGTGGCGAGCTGTTGGGCAGTAGCGACCCCACGGACCGTATCTCCCGGGAGAAGTCTTGTTCCTCACCTCTGGCTTGCCTTTATTGGCCGGCTGGAGTGAACAATGACGAGGAACAGAGCTCTCACCTCATTCTTGCCTTGCCTTTCTTCTCATTAATTCGTTCATTCATTCTTGCCTTTGTTGGCCGGCTTGAGTGGAGATTCGCAAGAGCAAACGTGCTCGGAGGAAGGAAGTATTCCAGTAAGATGCTGGTAGGGATCTTGACCGTACTTCCGGGATTGTCCTGATAGCCGTGGCAACATGTCCTGAGGTGTGGACAAGTTGCCCCCTTGTCGATACGTGACTATGTGCTAGCGACCATTTCCGGGGGTCCATTATTGAGTGTGCAAGTCACCCCCTGCCATTTTATCCGTGTATATATAACACATTGATCAGGCAGGGGTCATAGTTCTTCCATAGTTCTTGGTAGCCAGTCCACTTGAGCCACTCAAACCCATAGTACCACTTTTTATTTTTCCATATCCTGCAATAGTCCTACACCAACCAGGGAACGCATAGTGCGAACAGGGATATTCGTCGGTTGATGCCTCATTTCATTAAAAACGTGTAACGGGCCTCTGCGAGTTGGCTTCGGTCCTTCGTACGCCTTCCAAAGGTCCGGGACCCTAGGGTCCCGAGAAATATCAAAAGAGGAAACTAATAATATATATAGGTTAGGATTATTTTAACAGACTGATAAAATAATCCTAAGCAATATATATTATTCAGCGGGATTGTCCGAAAGGGTTACCGCTGGCCCGGAACATAAAGGGCTAAGGAAGGAACACGGGTGGGTTTTAGTCAGTAAGAGTCTGACACTCCCTTCCGCTCCACCCAGAGCGGGAGGGGTCATTGGATGATTTCCCATCCACAAAAAAAAACCTATATATATTATTGTAATAACCGCTGTACCTATTCGCCACTCTGTATACCCACAAAATGCTTAGTAAAACCCGAAATTGGAAAGAGGAAGCAACAGTCAGTAGATTACAAGCATTTACAAGGGGACCCAAAAATCATATTATGTCCCCTAGAAAAATAAACAATACTCATTCAATGATTTCCGAATAAAAACCGCAAACAAGAAAGTCTTGTATTCCCAAACAGCTTTCCCGGTTGGAATTGCTACTTTTTATATTATTATTTTCTATTACAGAACGATAAATCTTCAATGAATTCTTAATAAAAACCACACGTTTAAAGTAAGTACCATTCCCGAGGGACATTTGTGAAATTCCGCGGAAGAATTCACATAGCGTAAATAATAAGGGGATTTTGCGAAATGTTCCTGTCTGTTCTGCTTCGTTAGATGTGTTATATAAAATTAATGGAGCATATTGAACGATAGTTCGGTATTATTCACAGCCTGGCTCATCAGCGTAACGTTGCTTGCCTGTCGGTTTTCTACAGACTGTACTTCGGAGAGTGTGCGCAGGAGCTCCACGACCTGATCCCACCATCGCCCTTTTACCATCGGACAACCAGACGTACTGGAGCGTACCATCCACACTTGGTTGATATCCCGACGAGTCGTACTCAGCGCTTCTCCTTCACGTTTATTATGCTCACAGCCAAAGTGTGGAACTCTCTGCAGATGCCGATCTGTGTTCCCTCCCACATTTAACCCGTCTGCCTTCAAATCAAGAGTGAACAGGCATCTTCTGGGCACACTCGTTCCGTCATAGACCTCTTCCATCGCTATACATCAGGCGTGATCGGGGTCAAGAGCGGGCCTATTTAGCAATAAAAAAAAATAATTTGATGGTTCATTTCAATGTAGTTATAATCTTGACTAATTTCGAGTTAAGTTGCTAGTTATATTGGAGTTGGTAAGACGTTACTGAAGTTCCTATTAGAAGACGTTTTGATATAAAAAAATATTTTCTTGAACGCTTTCATCAATTTGTCAACAGATAGAACGAAAAGATAATAAATATTTGGTAATAAGGAAAATCATAAATAGAATTGTCATTTTAATGTATTTTCTAATGGCAACAGATTTGGGTGAATAAAATGTTGCTATCCTTAATATCTAAAAATTAAACCAACAATCAAACTGAAAATTCGAAGACGTGATATCTCCAACCCGCACTGGGCCCAGGTGGTAGATTACTGCTCACTATCTCTCGAAGAGAGGAGGCCTGTGTCCCAGCAGTGGGAATATTACAGGCTGATTATGTATGTTATGTATCCTTCACATGCAGACAGAACAGACAGTCACTATTATTGTTATGAATTGAGAAACTGCAACCTCTGAAGAATGCAAATGATAAAACTAACTAAGATTTCACCACTTATAAAGCAGTTTCCATTTAGATTTAGTATCTACTAGCAGCGCCCCGCGGTTTCGGCCGCTTAAGTGTCGATCCCGTGGGAATATCGGGATAAAAACTATCCTATGTCTTTCCCCGGAATGCAATCTATCTTTCTGTCACATTTTATCGAAATCCGTTCAGTAGTTTAGGCGTGAAAAGGTAAATACAGACAGACAGGCAGACAGAGTTGCTTTCGAATTTGTAATATTAGTATGGATTATGATTTATTATGGTTCAAAAGTATTATGCTGTATATTTATTACATATTTTTATCACTTCTGACCCGCGTTTTGCTATTTTGTCAAAGACCATAAGTATCTGTAATAAGTATAATGGCGAAAGTTTGTGAGTGTGGGGGGGTGTGTGTGTGTGTTTATATGTTTGTTACTTCTTCACGATCAAACGGCTGGACCAATTGTGACAAAATTTTGTATGAAGGTAGCTGACACGCTGGATTAACATATAGGCTACTTTTTTATCCCGATTTTCTCACGGCATCGACATTTACGCGGTTGAAACCGCGGGGCGCAGCTAGTATAATATATAAATAAGTTAAACAGGGATTTCGTGCTTCAATTGTTCCTTAAAATCGAGACAGAAGGCAGTGCGTCCCAAACATTATTTATGCTACAAAATTATTCTTATCTAATAGCGACTTATTTCTTTTCTTTGCTTCTATTATCATTCTCGATACTTCGAATTTCCAGCTTAATTTAAAATGTCACTTTTCTTTATTACTCAGAAAGAAACCTTCCGGATTCTTGTAATTATTTTATGAATACTTAATATGTAAAATGTGTATTT
This sequence comes from Oligia strigilis, assembly GCA_951800025.1. Lineage (NCBI taxonomy): Eukaryota > Metazoa > Arthropoda > Insecta > Lepidoptera > Noctuidae > Oligia > Oligia strigilis. The sequence goes on from OX637550.1 coordinate 4,563,089, forward strand.
TTTATTTTAACTTTATCTATGTGATATTATCCTTTCGTCTGTTAGGAAGCTTTATTAAGGGGATTATTGGACCTAAACGCAAAAAAAGCAAGTTTTAGAAACAATAAAAGTCGATCGACTACAGCAAAAAAAATCTTCAGGATATATGCTAGGTACATAGTATGTTGAAAGCATAATACAACTAATTTGATACGATAGAAAAAAATCATGAATATACCTCTAAAAACTTTATTTTTACAATAATAACCATACTAATATACATACAATCATTCTGATTTTTTGTCCGATTATTACACAAGCAACATACTAAAACACACGCTTTAATTTTTTAGTCCAAACAATAGATTTTTTCTAATTAAATAATTGCTTCATATTTTGCAATACATTACCAGCAGCGTTGTGTCATCGCGCTTCTCTTTCTTTTCTATGCAGTCCGACAGTGACCGCGCTTTAGGTCATGTAAGCCCCTTATGGTCGATAACAATAGAAAAAGTAATTGTGTTTCATTAGTAATAGTTGAGCTCATAAAGAGCTACTGCAGGTTTTCTGTAAATAAATTCTAAAGTATATAATGCTATTCCAAAGTATTTAACCACCTTTCATTTCATCATCATCTGCCTAGCCTTTTCCCAACTATGCTGGGGTCGGCTTCCAGTCTAAGCGGATGCAGCTGAATACCAGTAGGTATTTTACATGGAGCGACTGCCTATCTGTCCTCCACAACCCAGTTACTGGGTAATACGATACCTACCCCTTTTGGTAAGACTGGTTGTCACCTTTCATTTACTAAATATAAATACGAAAACACATTACCACTCCTTTGCATCACGCAGTCGGGTAAAAAAGTAGATACCTAATGGTGAATAGTTTGCAAGTGACATGTTAATGAAATTTATTAGCTTTAAAATTATGTAGGATCCATTTAGAATGTTCTTTTCAGTCCCAATAATTGTATGCAAATTTTAGAATTACTAATACAAAATACATAGGTACTCTTGACATTTCGAACATCCTAATTTTAGTTTAATTTCTGCTAGCATTGAACACAATAAAGTTTTTGCAGAATTTATGATTGGGAAAAGCGTTACAGGTGCTAATATGATTTTATTTATAGGTAATTACCTAAGTTACCTACAAAGAATATTCCTACAAATATACTTTTACTTTTATACTTTTACACCCCTGATTACCTATCCATACTAATATTATAAATTCGAAAGTAACGCTGTCTGTCTGTCTGTATGTTACCTTTTCACATCTAAACCAGTAAACGGATTTCGATAAAATTTGGGAGAGAGATCAGATTACATCCAGGGGAAGGACATAGGATGTTTTTATCGACATAAGTACCTTGCGGGCGAAGCCGCGGGCGGAAGCTAGTTTCTTATGTAAAAGAACACATTTTCGAATATGACGTCAATGATTAAAAACCTTTTTCCCAAATTTCTTGAAAGTCCTCCACCAATTTAAAAGTATAAGCTTTTGTCATTGCAAAAATGTGAAAAACTTGTCGGCCAATATCTCGTTCATAGGGATATACCCTCAACTCAATCTGGTCGAAGCTTCAACTCAAACACAGTGGACAATGTCGATGTGCCCACAGAACTCGACAATATAATCCTTTTTACAAAGAGTTCACAATTAAATAAGGGTATCTAACAAATACTTGATTTTGCTTCCTCCTAAAGCACTTAATTTTTTCTGTAATGACGTTGTACATAACCTTTTTGCACTGTGACACTATGAAAGTTTGAGAAAAAGTGTTACATGCTGTGTTTGAAAAGATGTTCGGGTGTTTTTATTCAATAACCACAACATGCACTATCTTCTTATACCTACTAAAACTGTTATTTGAAATAGTTTAAAAGCTAAAAAAATCAAAAGTAACCGTTTAGTTTCTTACCGGCTCTTCTCCATAGGAAACAACCAATTGGAACCTAGCTTCTGACGTTCCATTATATGCCCATGTTAATATATGTGGAACAAAATATTTTGAAATTCGATGTTTGAAAAAAAAACTCTAGAACGTCATTTTCGGACCTACACGCGACCAAAGCCGCGGGCAAGATCTAGTATGATATTCCTTACTTACCCTCGTAAAAGGATTTTCGTTTTATCCGAGACAAACCGAGGACCTTTTGAAGTCATGTCGGGTAACAATTTTAAACTTCAGAAGTGACGTTTTTAGTAAAATTTTGATAAGGACCATATTATAATGTACTCTGTGATAAGGACAAACCCACGACAATTCAAAGGGGCTTAGGTTGACTGTGCCATTACTTGAGCTGATATGCTTGCTGAAGAGAGAGCAGTGATAGCCCAGTGGAAACGGCCTCGACTTACGAGTCGAGATCGAAGGTTCGAACCCAGACAGGCGCTTTACTTTGCGTAAATTATTACATCACCACTGCTCTCAAAATGGTAAAGGAAAACATCCTGAGGAAACCGTCATGTCCTAAAACCAAAAATATTGGAAGACATGTGACATTAACCAACCCTCACTGAGCCTGCGTGGTTTACGGCCCACATCCTTCCTCTAATAGAGAGGAAGCCTGTGTCCCAGCAGTGGTAACATTATAGGCTGATTATGTTGTAGGTATGCTTGCTGAAGACTTTTCGGCCTGTTCGATAAAAAATATTTTATTAATGCGTGTAAAAAATAGAAAAGCTGAAATTTAGGACTCGAGAATTTGAGTGAGAAGCTAATAGGTATATTATATTAAGGGCTGATTTTTCAATCATCTGATAACTTTAGTCGAGGAATAATTTTGAAAATTTGTCAGTTAAGTCATACAAAAGCTTTCAAACTTCAATTTAATTCCTCGAATAAAAGTTAAGTATCTGGGGATGGAAAAATCAGCCCTTAGAGTTTCATTTCGATAATAGCTGTCTGCATATTTGTACTTGTATTATAATTTAATGAAGTTTGCTAAATTAAATAATTTATCTAGGTGTCTCGTTTTCCTTTAAAGTTGTAGAAGTACCTCGCCTATTTCTTAACAAAACCCACCGGCTGTTACTTGAAGTTTTGAGGAGGCAGCCTTTTGCCGATGATGAGAATGTTAAGTGGATAAACTAAAGTAAAATCGTAATTATATTAATTTTTCTTCAATGAAAATTCTACGAATAGCATTTAAGTTTTGTATATTTCATTTGATTTAATTACAACTTTAGGTGATATTTTACCTGAAGAATAAATGTGACGTTTTGATAGATTCTCCATACAAAAACTGTCAAAATGACAAACTTATCCGTCGGATAAAAGTTAACTGGCGATTGAAAAACCGGCCCGTGTTGTATTCAAAGTTTACGACGTTGTCCACACTCAGGTACATTTATACAGGACATGAATTCGCAGTGGGGTCATAGTGTGGACGAGGTTTTGCAAAAAGGTACAATTTTCCATCGGCTAACAGTGACGTTTTTCCGAGAGGACGGACGCATCTAAAATGATTGACCCAAAGTTAAGACCCTCACGCGTAATTCTGTTTGCATAACCACCCGAGCACTATGACAATCAAGTGGCCAAACAGTCCGACATGACCATTGGGATGTAGTTGCTAAAGCAACTGGCAGATGACACTGTGTAGTGGAGGTCTGATAGGTAGTCGCTCCATGTAAATTTCTGGTATTCAACTGTCGGTTAATCCATGATCTGCCAACGTGACAGTTCAGATGTAGCTAGGCACACACGACGACATGTCAAGCTAAACATTTCCAATTTTAGCTGACCACGCATTGTTTAGACTTTTCGTACAATGAAAAGTCAAGTTTTACTGGAAATGTATAGCTTTATATGTCGTCGTGCGTACCTTATCAAACTAATAGTTATAGTCAACAGACTTAGTTACTTGACTTGAAAATTCTAGCGACCAAAAGTCGTGATAATATTTCTGAGCTCATTATGATTGTACTGAACTCGTCAAAAATTAAAACAGCACAATTTATGTGTGTAAGTAGTTACACCGTTGTTTTTATGTTCATGAAAACAAACATCATCAGCAGTTCAGTCTTATCGCTAAAAGCGATCTTTTGATGACAACCTTTGGAGGAATTTAGAGAGAAAGGAGGAGAATGATATCTACAACATTATTTTTAGTAGGTATATGCGAAACCTGAAACACGTGTCTAACATTTTTATGTAAAGAATCTATGTACAAAATATCAAAATTGTATCATGAAAAGTCACAGAGTAACAAGCTTGTTATGTTACCTGTTTGTCCGTACAAAAACATACTAAACCGCGCCGCGCCGTCTTGCGCTCATTGATAATAGTACCTACGTACCTAACCGGTCGGCGCGGAGATTGGATAACCTACTTAGTGTCGCTCGGTGTCCAACTTTTAACCTTTTTTAAATATTTTGGGACAAAGTATAACATGGGGTAAAAATTATTGTAATCGATTCAGTTACTTATTCTGAACAAACTATATTCAGGTTTCGCATATACTAAAAATAACGTTGTATATTTATATAAAAAGGAGGGGGAAATAATCAAAGGGCACCCAAAAATAACATGTAATTATTGTCAGTCACGATTTTGACTAAAACACACTCTTGTTTGTAGCAATTTCACAAAACTGCAAAACCATTATTATCGCTAGCAAGGATTCCATAAATCTCTAATATTTTTCAAACAAAAGACACTACTACTACTGAGAAAGACAAATAAGAAGGTAATCCAATATTCTTTTTCCATTTTTTTACCGGAGAAATATTGCTTATGCCACTCAGCCGGGGGGGGGGGGGGGGGGTAATTGAATATTTTAGTGCCCCTTGAATTGAAAGCTTGGTAGACGGAAAATGTTCTTGTGAATGTATAAAGTATTGCTGACTTTAAAAAGTAAGAATGCACTTTTAGAATTTATGAAATTATATCACACTATTATTATATATGTGAAAGTTTGTGAAGATGTTTGGATAATTGTTACTCAATCACGTTGTTACTCAATCACGCGGAAACTGTTGAACAGATTTGGATGAAAATTGGCAACTGCGAAGCCATAATCCCGATATTCCCACGGGATCATAACTTACGCGGTGAAACCGCGGGGCGCTGCTAGTTAGGTTATGTATTTGAAGAGATTAATTTTGTTGATGTTCGTGACCTCTATCGATTATCTTTTCTCTTCACATATTAGCTTCCGTCCTTTAATAAGTTATTTTATATTTTGGTGAATAAAATTGACGTTTTCCTTTATTTACACCGAGCGGTCCCAAGAGCATTACGACCTCAATTTTGACCTTTTTCCTAAGATGCTTCTAAAGAAAGATATATTGTCAATATTTTTCAGCTATCGAAATTAATATTTAAAAAGTAAACATCCATAATGTGGGCCGGACACGTCGTGCGAATGCTCCTTGGAGAGATGGGCAAAGATCGTCACTCACTGGAAGCCAGAGGGTGGACATCGCCGTCGAGGTAGACCATGGCGAAGGTGATGTGACGATCTGATAACGTTTGCAGGGCCAACATGGCCAGTGATCACACAAGACATAGGTTTCGAAAGTAAATGGCCTCCCCATTTACTTTCCAAACCTATGTCTGCCCTGCCCTTTGCCCAATAGTAGGACACAATGTAGAAGGATAAAAAAAAATAATGGCACTCCGGGAGCGCCGACAGAAGTGAAAACTTGAACAATTACGTGTCTATTTTTTTAATCATCTTATAAGCAAAACACGCGCGGTGTCGGTTTTGGTAACAGTGTCGCGAGTTCAATGGTTTTTTCCCATCTCAAAAAAATGCCTAACGCGCCTAAAGAAGTTTTCACTTCAAAATCATTCATACTTATGTCTCTTTAAATACTGTATAATATATTTACTCCATCACATCAATATAATTCACGCAACGCAAACAATTTTAGAATATGGGTGTAACTGTGGGCCCAGATATAAATTCCATAAATTACAATACAGATATAGCAACTCCCAAAATAAAAGACATAATATTTATTTTTATTTGTCTGACATTCCGCCTCCCGAGACCATACCGCGAAACTATAATGTGAAATATATGCTCACATCATTTGTAAACTTGAAGGGAAAATAATAAATTTATAGTCAAAACTTTCTCACAGGATTCCGCCCCCAATAAGCAGTGTCAGAATAACTCTCTCTCCTTTGCCTATCCCGGTGGAAAACGAACTAGACGAGATTTCTTCCTCTGTGTTAGGGTTTTATGAGCAATATTACATTGCTCGCTTGGATTTTTATATTGTGGTTGACTTGGAGCTCTCTGACTTGTTTATGAACATTCAATAAGAGTTCTGTATTAACTGTGTTGTGTTCTTTTACTAGGTTAAGGTTGTTCTATATATTGTCTACGCATAATACTTTTCTACTCCACCAATTTGTTACATTTATTCATTCATAAGAAACTTTTTAAATATTTTTTAAGTAATTATACATAATTGAGTTGTTCACGCGAAGATATAAAGAAACTGAAAATTATTACTTCGTATAAGTAAGTTATATCGTAATATGGTTAAACTTCTTCGTTCTTGTTTCTGATTAGGCAAGTCAGTTGGGACCAAGGCCTGGTAAAATTTGGAAAGTAATGGAGACCTTGATCATAAATTCAATTTTCTATAATGAGGATGGAATTTTGCTAAAAGTTGGTAAATTATAAATGAAATTATTGCAGGTGTGGTTGTTTTCAAATTAACGTTTGACATTTTAAGGACAATAATCTAATTTGCGATGACCACAGTTGTCGTATCACTCCAGTATTCACCGTAAATATAGCGAATAGTAGGTACACTTATACTTATTGGAAAAACTGCATGACGTTTTGCCTGACCCGGGGAGATCGAGACCAAAACTGTTCAGCACTCTCAGGCTAGATAAACGAGGTAGTTTCCTTAAATAACCATTAAATATTTATTGTACTTAGATACCAAAATGCTGAATAAGAACATTGCTATCGCCGTCGCCGTGGTCCTGGCCATCGTCTGCCTGGCTGAGGCCAGGGAGGAAGGGCCTCACGACATGGCCGATGCTCTTCGCATGCTTCAAGAACTGGACCGCTACTATACTCAGGCTGCTAGACCAAGGTTAGTTATCTCCATCAGAGAAGAACATTTTGAGCATGGAGAATTATCAGGATGACGATTATCTTGATGTTGATGTTGTTCTCCGCTTTATACTTGAAATGATCTTGACAGTAGATGTAGGTATAGATGGTAATAATAGGTGGACTGGTCCTGATGGAAGTACCATCTGAGAGGTTAATACTATTCAACGTTATTTATTGGAGATGGGACAGCCGCAAAATTGGCATCTTGAAGGTAACAGGTAACAATAGAATGTATACTATTGAATTAAAAATCATCTAGTAAATGTGTAAAGGTCTTAAACTAAATCCCCAATAGTTTCTTAGGGAAAAAGTCCAGTTATGTGTGTAGTTCGTCAAAATTGTATTAGGTAGTTAAACTATAAGTATTAGCTTAAAAGATTTAAATTTAAACGAATTTCAAGAAATTATTTAAGTATTTTGCAGTTAAAGTTAAATACAACAAAACGTTAGCTTTTATGGAGTCGTAAAACTTCAATTCGCTTTAAACAAAATAAGTTTTGCTCAGTTTAACTTCACCTTGAACGGTCGCTCTAATGTTGGGACGAGAGTAAAATCGAAAAAGTTTCCGTTCAAACTTTCAGGATAAAGTCACTTCCTTACTACTGTTACTTTAGTCTAGTCTAATCCCTTGAACAAACTCATTAATTTCTATTAATTATTCGTAACTTTAATCAATCATTGGACAGCTTAAAAGTTTATCGCTGTCATTCATTAATTTTGTAATTTAAATTCTTGATATCAGGAAACAGTTAGTAAAATCTGATCGTTTAGGTAATATTCGAAAATAGAAACAGAAACGAATAAATAATGATAGCTAATAATGGTAACTCTAGAACTATTATATTAAGGTCTTGAAAAACACTTAAATTATGTAAGAAACACTCGTAAGAAAAACTCATAAAAAAGAAGAGAGAACAATGTATCACACATGAACACATCAATTTTATTATTTTGTACAAGAAACTCACACTAACTCATCTTATCACACTCTGCTCTCTAAACCCAAAATGTCACACATAAAATGCATTATGCTAACTCTTTTTCATTTTTTATTAATAATATGCTCCAAAAGCCATTCAAAATTCTTTTGTGCCAACAACAGAATGCTTGGATTTCGTCTACACGTTAAAATTTATTTATTTATGTACACATAGTAAAATACATAGGGATACGACATAATAATAATTTGAGTACTGCTTATTTCGTAAGAAATTTCTTCCAGCAGACCTGCGAAAGGAGAAGTGAAAAAGAAATGTGAAGTCTAACTCTAAAATATTAAACATATTTAATATAATGCAAAAAAATACATATAATACTTAAAAAAATACTTATTGTGAAATATTAATATATAATATTATTACATCTTCTCAGAATTATCGAGAACGTTATTTTTATCACACTTTTAATTCTTATTCGTTTCAAATGGGTGTTGCGAAAAAATCTCAATAATTGCCTGAAATTAATATCTTACTCCTAAACGTTGTTTGTATTTACTTTTATGGTCTAGTAATCTTATTGTTTATAATAATATAAATCTGCGTCATTCCTAGACGTTGACATTTTCAATATTGTTCAACATATTATTATTAGAAAGAGAATGTGTGCTATCACATTTTGTCATCAGTGAAGAGATTTTTAAAGTTGATAACATCTTATTGCCACGTATCGGAAAGTTCTTATTAGCCCACGCAGATATCGACCTCGTTTATCAGCTTTACGTCATTAATTATTTTAACACAGTCTGTCGGATTATAAGTATGCACAATAAAATTAAATGACTGGAGGATTTTGGTGATATGATTCTTTCTTTGATTTCTACAATAATCTCAAATCCAACGTCTTTGGTTACTTGTGTAAATGGTAAAATGTAACAAACTTGAAATGTATCGCCTTTATTTCTAATTTTAGCATCATCGTTTTGTTATATCTCTGGTCAAGTGTCAAGTTTATCATGACCTACCATTAATTAAGGATCAGTTGCAAAATAAACCTTTTCATTATTAAGTAAATTAATGAAGTGTCTGCTACAAAGTTTGGCAATAAAATTACTTCTTACTCTTACATTTTGAAGCAAAACAATTTGTTTTTGAGGAAGGAACCGAGCATTAATGAACACGAACTTGACGTGACCATAAATACGCCCAAATGTGTATTTAAGAAGTCTTTTCTTTTTAAATGCCTATCAATTACTACAATTAACCTGACATCCACCAGTATCGCTTTCCACCAACCCGAATCTGGACCCAAGACAGTCAAAAGTCAATCTTATGTCTTTGACAGAAAAGTAATTTAGACCGAAAAACCAATTTTGTCGTTGAGCAATTTCCCTTTGTTGCGTGTATTCTGCGGTCATTTTGTGAACGGAAAGGGCGTGTCATTGCACAGGGATGCAATTGGGGACAAGATTAGACACGATGTCAGGGGAAAATTACTACCTAGGCCCGACCAGGCGGGATGAGCACTAACCTTTGTGGCTAAATTGTCGTTCGCCTACGCTAGACTACTGGATTCATGAACAGCGTGAATTCTGTTTGACTTTTTGTTCTTTGCAAGGAATGTATTTTTTAGGGAAATAATTCATGAAGCCTAAAAGAAAGTTGACCCATTGTGTAAACGCAACGACGCATTAGTAGGTATCCCCTGAGACCTGAGGTTGGATTATAATTCCTTATCTTAAGCTTATTAAATATTTAACTTCCATTTTAAATTGCCCTGGTATAAAGCAAGAAATATATTCTATTTAAGAATCATTTAAATTATTTTATTCTTCAAGTGCTATAGAGGTTGGTACTTTAAAGAGGTTTTTTTTTTTAACGTAGGTTCCTTCTGTATTTAATTGTATTCTGTTAATTCTGTTTTTTTTAATGAATTTTAATGTTTACTGCTGATCCCTGTTATTTATTAACCGACTTTCAAAAAAGACTCGTTTTTATTACGAGTAGATAAATATTTTGGATCTCCAATAGAGCTACACAAGTTATGTAAGTTAACAAGAACAGGGACAAATATGAGTGTGCGCCTCCAATTAAAAAACACCACATCATTCTCTACAGTAAGTATGACAAAGCGAAAATATTAAAATAAATGAAAACATACAACAAGAAAATCATAGAAACGAAACAAAACAAATAAATAATAATAATAAAAAATAACTATAAACGACAACAGACAAAAATAACAATAATTATGACTTTGGATATTAAATATTTATTTATTAAAACTTTATGCACAAGTAAAAACTGTACAACGGCGGATTATGACTTTTATAGCTTTTAAACTTTTTTATTTGATTTTTATTGTAGATTATATTGTATTGACTGCATGTTTTGGGACACAGAGTACAGGATAGGAGGTGGAGCATGGTTTGAGGCATTTAGGAGGAAATGCAGTCGGAGAGACTTTAAAAAAATCCTAAGTTATAAGTCGTAATTCGAGGTTTGGCTATCGCCTATTTCCTCCTCCAATTGGACCAATATACATTTATGATACTTCATAAACTGAATAAGAAGGATATATAGTGTGTATGTTTTTCCCTGTTTTTCCTTTTTAATTAATAGTTGTCAAATTTGTACACTAGGCCGCTGTTGTCAGCGATTTAAATCGGAATTTCTAAGCGTTATAGTGCTTATAAAAATAATGTATTATCAAGAAGGAAAACATAAGAAACCAACAGTTGTACAGTTTTTTACTTGTGCATAAAGTTTTAATAAATAAATAAATAAAACAGGGACATACAAGTAGGTACTTAATATTTATTATTCTGTAAAAAAGAATTACAGTGCTTGGGGGAGGCCTATGTCCAGCAGTGGACGTCTTTCGGCTGAAATGATGATGATGATGATGAAAAAATAATTGCTTAAACAGGCGAGAGCGTTTCTATGGAAAAACGACCCGCGTTTCCTCTTAAAATACAGTCGTGCCAGCGACAAGAAGAGGAAGACCTATTTTTTTTTGTTTTCGGGGTAACCCTTCAAAAGGTATGACCTCCGGGAAGAGGGAGGTCGAGGAGTGTGGGATTTGTACCTAACTAAAACCACCTCGGTGATCACTATCAGCACATGGGGGTCCCGGTTCAAAATAATACCAATTCCGGAACCACCCTGTGCAACGCCTGTAAGGCACGTCCCTGGGAAAAAAAAGTGTAAAGGGGCCTCATCTGAGCCTCGCCATGCACGGCAGCACGTGACCACTGTGCCACCGTCTTCCCTGGGGTCACTTGGTAGACGGACAGAGTCCCCACTCTCTCTCTCACAGAGGAAGAAGACCTATAACTGTCCAAAATTGCGAGATATAGTTTCCTAACACTGCTTACAAACAGGTGTCTATTGGGTATTGTCACTAAACCAGTCGAGTTAGTAACTTCACCGACATCGTTGGACAAGTTACCGCATACTGCTGGCTTCCTTATTACTTCCCAGTATGAGCACACAATTACAGAAGTTTACCCCTACTATGTTTGAAGTTAATGTAAAATGTCTTTGTAGGAGACAACCTTGTTAACACGGACATAGGACTGGCTGTAGTTTACTCGTAACTTGAATGAATTTAAGTTTCTTTTGTTATTAGTTTTTGTTTTTTTAAATAGCTCGAGTTAGTTTGGTTCATGTTATGATGATACAATTTTATTAACTATTTCCTTTATTTCATTAAATAACACATATAAATTATATTTTTAAATATTAGAATATAAAAAATATAAAAACATTTAAAAATATAAAAAATAGTAGCCCACCGGTATCGGGAACAGGGTCCAAGCTACCGGCGGTCAGGGCTCCAGAGAGAGGAACCTCCTAACAATGCGGGCCGTGTCCAGAAGTACCGCTTTCTGAATCAAGCCCTTGATCCAGCTGCCCAACGAGAGCCTCCTTAGGTGTTGGTCGAGGCTCTTGGCTATTAAACCATTGGCTGTCACGACTATCGGCACAATGATTGCTGAGTCCACATCCCACATGTCGACAACCTCGCGAGCCAAGTCAAGATACTTGATCTGTATATTAACTATTATTATTATAAATATTATTAAGTATAAAAGAAGAAAATCAGTTCAATTATTTTATAAACACTTATTGTTTATTTATTTATTTAAAATACATTACGTGAACACCAAATCGATTTTATTATATGCCAAATAAAAAATAAAGAAAAAGTTACTTTTTCCTCATACCTATTAGAATTGTTTAATAAATAGATTTAACTTGAAGACAACGCTCAAAAACAACAAGAATTTTCCTATACCTACATAATTTCATAACAAAACTGTAAAATTGTGTATTTTCCAAGGGTTTTACTTATTAAGACAAAGTCAAAGTAAAATCATTTATTTCAAATAGGCACAATAGAGGCACTTTTGAACGTCAAAAATTACAACTAAATAGAATTGATTACAAAAACATTAAATGTAAAATATTCACCTCTTGAACTCGTATGTTCTCAGAAAAATGAAGCTGAGACCGACAAAGTTGGGGGCTTACAGGAAGGACCTAAACGCAAAAAACGCAAGAAACAATAAAAGTATTATGATCGACTACTGTTAAACTAAATCAGAAAAATATATGATATTCTTCAGGATATTATACTAGGTAGATACTGTGTTGAAAACATAATACAACTAATCTGATACGATAGAAAAAATCACGAAGATATTCGTACCTCGTACCTAGTTTTTTTATTATTTTTTCATTTGCAATGTGCGTTTTGTTTGTGCAGAATAAACAGTATTTCTTTCTTTTTCTTTACCTCTAAAAACTTTCTTTTTACAATAAAAACCATACTAATATACATACAATAATTCTGATTCTTGTCAGATCATCCTACAAGCAACATACTAAAACACTAGCTACTGGTTTAATTTTTTAGTCCAATAAATAGATTTTTTGTAATCAAATGTTGCTTTATATTTTGCAATAAATTACCAGCGTCGTGTAATCGCGCTTTTCTTTCTTTTCTATGCAGTCCGACAGTCCCTTAACATAAACTGCTGTGTGCCATATTTGGAACATTAAAGGTGTTCTAGATATGGAACACTAAGTGGATGTTGTGAGTACGTTTTAGTCAGAGGCTTTATATTTTTTATGTCTAAAAATAAACTCGGTTGCTCCAAAATCATTAATTTCCAACTCACGTAATTTTTAACATCATTAAAGGATCCTATCCTACATAGGTACATAACATACCTACGTATCATTTTCAATTAACATAAATATTTTTTCCATAAAGTTTTATAAAACATTTCCCCAAGAACTCCAAACAAATCCTATTGTCAGAAACCGAAAATATTATTGACAATTATTTCCCCAAGGGTCATGTCATGCAGTAACATGTACTCTATTACGATAAGATTGACAACTTATTCTCATAAAGGCACAAAATCAATTTGTAAAAGACGAAAAGTGAGTTATATGGGACAGAAAAAAACAAGACTGAAGATAATACCTCAACTTGTCATATTATGAGATTTGACATCACAATACAGAAAAATAAATTGGTACATTTATATCATATCATGACAATACTAATGAAAAATAAAGGATACACGTGTACTGAATCGTATGTTTTGAGGAAAGAGATGAAGCATGAAGTATTTTTTTCTTTTCTGGTAGGCAAATGTCAAGTACCTTGGGAAATGTTATACCTAATCAACTGTGATATGTAAATATGACATGACATTTGCTCAAGATAACAATGTCTATTTCATTTATACTGAGATTGTCTTAGTTGGTGACTACTCGGTTCATGCATTATAAGCAGGACTTGCATTCGTCATAACTACATTTCTGCTGACGCTAAAGTTTCTAAGGAAGCTAGTCTTTGGTCAACTGGACCCACTCGAACTGGACCCGCGGGTCCAGTTGACCTAATCAAATTTTGAATAGGTCGACTGGACCGACTGTCCAATTTCATCATTAGTACAGTCACGAAATAAAGTCGAATCTAAATGAATATTAATTCAAATGTGCATTATAGAAAATGTCCATTAGACCATATAAAATTAGGTAAAATGAAATTATATCTATAATTAAATATATAATTTCATCGTTATATTAAAGAAATGTATATTAAATGAAATTAGGTCATATGATCATTAGAATTTTTGTTATTATATCAAAAGTTACACAACCCGTGTAACACCCACGGAAAATGTCTTGTGAGTTTGACACATTATTATATAATTATGGCTTAAGGTTATATCCAAGTTTAAGCCTTAACACCCACTTGATAATAATTGTATCAAAATGTTATCATAAGTCCTTTTATGTGACAAAATGACATTAGTGAAATTATTAAGAATCTTACTTTATACCAAAAATATTAAAATCAATTTAAGATGCGTCATAATTACTGATATAGAAACTTGAATCAGTGTAAGCATAATCAGCCTACGTTTCCACTGCTGGGACACAGGTCTCCTCTCTGTGAGATCCGACAGGAGAGAGTGTGTGAATCATCCTCTTTCTAAATTAGTCTCTCAATGTTGACAATCATTACTCTTTCTCATTGGTTCGTGATCTGTTGCTTAATGGAGCACTCCATTTCCAAATGTTCTGACACATGTGCCATGGCTTTACCATCGCTTTGGACAACTTTCTTTAGGTCTTTTGTCATCTTTTTGCCTGCCACTCTATACACCGTGTTCCGGGCGATATACATAAACTTCGACCAGATGTTCAGACCATGGAAATTAGCATTTTTCATTATGGACACATTAATGAATTATTATTTTTAGTTAATTTTCATACAAACTAAATACCTTGACTTAAATCACCCGATATGCATGCCTCTTTATCCGAATTGGCAACGACGTATTTTCAATCATATGATTTGGCGGGCTGAAACTTGTCAAAAATAAGTTAAGACCCTTTCTTACTGCATAGCTCAATTAAATTTCATTAAATGAAATTATAAATATCTTTGTAACGAAGCCTTTTTAAGTACTAGTCCATTGTTAGATTTAATTTGTAAAAGCTGTAGAAGCGTTTGCCAAAGTTTATGGATAACATAAAGAACACGGTGTATAATTATATGTATAACTGTGTTTCTGTGGGCTATGTAACCAATATATAATATTACAAGCAACCAGCCCCTTTTTTAGTATTTATTTAGTAATCGTTTTCGAGTGGAAGTGGGCTATAATCTACCTCGCGGTCCAGTGCGCAGCGGGTTGGTAGATGTCACACGTCTTCAAATTTTTGGTTCTACAAATGCCGGTTTCCTCATGACGTTGTTCCTTTACCGTTTTGAGAGCAGTGGTGATGAAATTATTTACACAAAGTAAAGTGCCTGCCTTAGTTAGTGGGTTCTTACCCACGACCTACAACTCGTAAGTCGGAGCCTTTGTCACTGGGCCACCACTGTGCCAGTGAAGTTGTCGATTGCATTAAATTACAGTAGTCGATTTAAAATTCTATTAATCCCTTTCGGATAATATTTTTGTGTTCACCAAAAATCTAAAGGTACATCTATGTATGCATTTCTAAAATATTATTCTTCCCCGAAAAATACTGATCGTGCACCAAATATTACAAAATATTTGTAACTTACTATTTTAATTTTTTTGAAATGGACATTATCGAGAACCGAATTAGTTACGAGGTTAATTATTTAAAAAAAAATGCTTAGGTTAGGTTAGGTTAAAACTGTGACCTCCTACGCACGAGCCGAGCGAGCGAAGCGAGCGGTGCCGCGGCAGCGGCCGGCGAGTGCCAGAAACGACTAAATTTTAAAGAAAAAAAAATATGGAAAAAGAGATTATTTTTAACAGGCTATCGAGAACCGAATTTGGACATTAATTGGTGTTTGATTCAAATACATTTTGCAGTGCATTATCTGAAGTAAAACTAAAAAAATAAATGCTTGTTTTTAAAATTAGGTGTATTACTATTTTTACAAATTTGCAACAGTTGTTAAATAGATGCTCGTTATGACATATTTTAATGAACATATTTTGGTGCACATTCAGTATATTTGGTGGAACACAGGCAAAATTAGGTAAATGAAATGGGAATAAATTGAAGTACTTTTAAATACCATCCATCTCTTTCTATGCCCTGCAGGGTAATTGCGTAACACACTATCATAATTGGTTTCATTTTGACAGTTGAACAACATTCATTGCGTTATTTGCGTTGTTGAGCAGTCACATTTTTCGAACAAATGGAGCTATCGATTAGAAATATGCTTCAAAATGATTCAAATTGAGAGTAATGTGGTAATAGTGTGTTACGCAATTGGGGTGCTGTTCATAATAGAAGTATTCAAAAGCTTTTGAAACGCCTAGCTGCGTAACAATAAAGTATTTCTTTGTTAAAATACTTAGTTATTTTCCGTCGCGGAGAATTTAAATTAGACGTTTTGTATCCTTTACAATGAGATTTAAATGTTTCATAAAGTACTAATGCAATTTGCAGTTTCCTGTTTTGGACGTGTTTTTATAGTCGAGCTAAGAGTCTAGTTTATTTTCTAACAACGTACTTCTGTTTTTAAAAAGTAGTTATGTTATTGTTTTTTTCTGCCTTTTTCACAGCCACTTTGCTCTTCGTTTGGAATATGTCTTCATGTTTATAGCTACATTGATTACCTTAAAAAGTTTACTGATAACAGCAAAAAGGATTTTAAAAAATTACTTAGTGTCCACCAATCTAGCCACTGTCTGGAAATAGGCCTTCACCTATATCCAGACAGTGGACTTCTTTCGGCTGAAATTACTATGATGAAATTTTACGAGGCTCAAAATAAAACTCACAAGGCCTCGTATTTTAAGTTGTAGGTACGGCTTTCGATATTCATAAAATAATCTTAAATAATAGTAGATCCAAAGTCTAACATGGAATAAACTAGTTCAAAATAATATTGATGTTTGTTTTCAATCGGAGTTCCGTACGGATCAAATAAAACTCTATGAATACATATCGACATATTTACCCGAAAACTTCAAAGCTTCGCAAAACGTCACGTGTCAAAAAAGTGTCCAGTTGCTTTGACCTATATAGTTGTTGTAGAACATTGTAGAATAAAACAATAATTCGTGTGTCTGGTTGTGGAGTAGTTGTGGGATAGGAATTGCATCTTCTAAATAACCTTGATAGCTTTTACTGTGAAAGTACACATGAGACACAGAGTAATGACGTCATTATATTCTTTTGACCAAACATCATCATTATCCTTTCAGTCGAAAGTCGTCTACTGCTGGACATAGGCCTCCCACATGCGTCCCGCTCGGTCCTGTGCTTCTCATATCCATCAGATTCCTGCGATTTCCTGCGTGACGCAATAAAAATCGTAATATATGACAAAGAAATGGAACTCAACAAACGCAAGAACATGCTGTACGCCTTGCACTATAATTAATTAAACGGTTGAACTAAATCCGCCAAAATGCCAAAAATAAGAAGCTAAAAATAATCCCTCTAACTTACTGCAGACACTCCAAATTGAAAATTAAATTATTATAATCTTTTATTAGTACAATCTTCTAGCTCTATTGAGAAATGCAACCACTACATAAATGCTTTTGATCCCAAATTGCAATAAAAAATCACAGTCAATAGCCCTTCGAAGTCCCATCCGCATAGCGATATCTAAAAACCAGCAATAACCCAAGGTAATCACTTATTCGCGTGCCAAATAATGGAGACACCCCAAATGTGCCATGTCCAATTTTGATGATTACGTGCTTAAAATGTTTACGATGCATTAGGCAAAGAGATTTGGGTTTTCAGTACCTTATTCTATTTTGTAAGAACAAACATACAGGTTACGTTGCTGGTATTTCGGTTAATGTACACGTATAGTGATGTTTTTGATCATTTTAATCTGAATTCTGTCACTAGTGTCAGTCGAACTCAAGTCAGTCATAGCAAAAATAATATCTACAGATAGGGGTTTTATAAATAAAATCAAAAACGATGACGTCGACTATCGACGACTCGGACCTCAAGTGTATCGGCAATTCCCCTCAGACAATGGCCCACTGGCCCACCTTCCATCTTGCGCCGCATGCCCTGTCACCTGTACTCTTGAGGATCTTAAGACTGCGTCAGCGAATGGAGTTCGCGTGGCCAAATGTTGAGCCCAACTTAATTTTTGATTTTTCACAACAAATTTCTTACTTGCCGTCGCGATACGGTAAGAAGCAGACAAAGTGACATTATTGAAATTAAATATAATTTCTGAAATCCTTCCCTTATTGGTTGGAAATGAAAATTAATTTAAATTTTAACTTGTTTCTTTTCGTAAATACTGTTCTTTCATAGCTTATACATGAATATTATAATTAATGTCTTTGATTTTAATAGCCTTTCGTTACCAATTTACTTAATGATCGCAACAGCTATGAAAATTGAGTTGCCTTATTAAAATAATATATTATTTTGATCGGTACCTATTCATGGGTTAATATCGTCGTTTCTACTGAAGAGAAAATTAATTTATCTTACAGTCTACACGAAAGTCAGTTTTCGAAAATACTTGAAAGTAATTTACTTTATAATAAGGCAAAGGAAGTTTTAACAGATCGCGGCTCGAAAAGGTGAAATAAAATGTATCTTTTGATGTTTCTCAGTGAGCTTTTTTTCTCTTTGGTTTTATGAAGCTGAATTTGGTTATATAAAAAAACTTTCATCTGACTTCCTAAGAAACATTTGAAACCCCAACTCCAAAAACCCCCAAACCCCCTAACAACTGAACTCCTCCAATTTTGGGATTTTTGACCCATCGGATTAAGAGGGAAGAGGAAGTGCACCTGTGTCTGCGCGCACACTTGTGCACTATAATCTCCCGCGCCGAAGGCTAGACTCCGTTGAGTTTGGTCGCCGCCGCGAAGCCGTGGCTGAAATACGGTTTGGAGGACTTTTTATTTAAGAAGAATTTCATATGAAGTCAGACGAAAGCTTTTTTTATATTATGCTTTACAATTTTTTCATCATTATCTTTCTGCCCTTGTCCCATGTTACTTGGGGTCGCCGCAACACTTCCATTCTCCCTTATTAACCGCTTTACCCCTACATAAATAATTAATTAAAGTATGATTCATTTTGTCGATCTAATCTATTCAATAAATCTATTCTATCGAAAATCTAGTCTATTACTACTTTCTGCTGCGAGTAGATATTTTAAACTGACTTTAAAACAGAGTATTGATAAGGTATGTATTTGAGTTTGGTTGAAGGTGTGTTAGTAATACGACATCATAATTTAGTTAACAATGTCCAAAAATCGACAAAGTTGACCAAATTCATGAATAACATAGAAGAGCTTACAGGGACCAGTTCCCATCTTCACGATTATTAACAAAATTAATAATTCAATCATTTTAAGTGCATATATATATAGTTAGTCGGTGTTTCCGTAATTTATTCCTGGCACCTGTCACTAACATTGTTCAGACATATTGGGTCTAACAAGGGAATGTTTTGATTGAAGTAAACTTGTTATAGTTAAGCTTTAGTTCATATTGACGAATATTGATTTTGGATACTTGCGACGCATGTGTGATGATGTGTGTTGTGTAAGATGTGTAGGGTTAATTTTGGCTTAAGTTAACGGGACGTCCAGTGGCCTCCAATAGTTAGTTGTCATTTTTCCACTTCAGCTGTGACACACAAAATTATGATTTAAAATTCTAGTACATGTTTGAGCTGCTATAACGTTTTTATTGACAATTCAACTAGTTTTGACTTATAAAAAACTAGCAGCGCCCCGCGGTTTCACCCGTTTAAGTGTCGATCCCGTTCGAAAGACACGTGGCGCCATTTATTATCATAATAACGTTATTGTTGTTTTCCTCGGGAACAGCACTTTTTTTCGGGTTGAAAGGTAGGTACCCTGTGTCCGTTTCTGTACACCTGACAACGCATGCATTTCAGGATGATCGGTTCAGTGGTTTAGGCGTGAAAAGGTAACAAACAAACTTACTTTCGCATTTATAATAATGATATTAGTTAGGATAACCAAGTAATCCCTTGACCTGATGTGGCATCACACATAAGAATTTGAGATATTTTTTAAGTTATGGAACAACAAACGGAATGTCATACTTGTCAAAGCTCAAATTCCATTGCAACCAAAACTTATTAGGTCCTTTTTGTTACAAATGGTCACTCAAAAACCAACTTAGTACACATTTCACTGGAATGTAAAATATCTGAGATTATGAACACTGCTATAGATAATACTGTACTAAACGAACTTTTGTTAAAAACCCCATGAGTTATAAATAGGTATTTACGGCCGCGTACAGTTATTTGTAACACACAGAACATCATGCCTATATTTCCAGAAGAGTTAGTCAGAACTGCACCTATAGCACACCCAAATTTTGCCATTTATGTTTAAGTCCCATGTAATAGGGGGCGAGCCTATTGCCAACAATCGGGCAAAAATCCAGACTACGGGCTTCCAGAGAAATTCCAGATGGAAAAACCCAGTGACACTTTTCCCGACCCGGGAACCGAAACCAGGACCTCATGCTCAGCAGTAACAGGAGCTGTTATTAACAGGGACTTGAAAACGAAATGAATTTCGTTCCGTTACCACTAATGGTATCGTATAACGTTCCAAAATTTGTAACGATACTAAAACCTAAAAATATCAATAAAGAAAAACGTTATAGAATATAATTTTCGTAGAACAATAAAATAGGTAACGTTATAGGTATCAGCAACATTAAGCTTATCCGCTTGTATAACGTTACAGGTGAAACGCTACAGATTCATTTGTAACGTTATTCTTCATACTTTTTCGACTTTTTCGTCATCTTTTATGTCATGAAGCTGGCAAAGTTGAGTATCGAAATGAATAACGATATATTGATCATACTGTTAGTGAACAGTTTAAGATTTTGTTTGTCAGTATCGTTATAACCAAGGAATTAATTTTGTTACGATCCTGGTGGAACTACGCGTAACGTTATTTTGAGTAACGTTTCAAGTCCCTGGTTATTAGCATGTTATTTTAGCTTCGGTTCCATTTGTAGTGCAAACTGCTGGACCTTCTCTGTGTATATTCATGTTTAAATCAATGTTGCTCTACGTGGGAGTGTTTGTCGATACAAATCTCAATTTCACACTCAAGTGGTCCAGAAACTTTGTTGACTAGGAAACACAAATGTTGGTTCAGTACAGCAAGAGTTGTATCGCTCAGTCACTCCGTTAACCTAGCCGGCATAATCCATATTAATATTATCAATTCGAAAGTAACTCTGTCCGTCTGTTTGTATGTTACCTTTTCACGCCTAAAACACTGAACAGATTTCGATAAAATTTGTCAGAGAGATAGATTGCATTGGGAAGGATATAGGATAGTTTTCATCAACATACCTTGCGGGCTAAGCCTCGGGCGGAAGCCAGTTATGCTAAGAGAACAAAATGTTGCATTCGTTATCAGCCCGTCAATAATATTTAAAATACCATATATATGAAGATGTTTACACATCGAGACCCCTCCGTGTCTCGGAAAGCACGTTAAGCTGCTGGTCTTAGGCTAACATTCGTGGAACTGACTTTCAGGCTTCTATCGACCTCGGTCGTCAGTCGGTATTACCCAGTAACTTGGTTGTGGAGGTGGAAGCAGTTGCTTCATATAAAATACTGGTATTCAGCTGCATTCGGTTAGACTGGAAGCTGACCCCAAAAAAGTTAGGATTAGGCTAGGCAGATGGTGATATGAGAAGATGTTTAACAAAGGCCTTCATAATGTTAAGGTTTAGGTTTAAGATCAGAGGGGCAATTCTCGTAATTTTAAGAAAGTTCACAGTCTGATCTCAGTCTCAATCTGTCAAAAATACCTTTAATTTCCCTACATTTTGACAATTTTTTGACATTTGTTTGTCGCTGAGATGAGACTGCGACTAGATTTTGAACGTTTTAAATTAGTAGAATTGGCCTTCAGGGCTCTCATGAACCTCAACCTCTGTGTCTGTGTTTTGTTTTCTTCATGTTTGATAAGAGTGTCGAGGGGTATCTAATATATGCATAGGAGCGGGAGAAGCTTGTTTTTTTTCTGGGTCACTGCACCCTCTTAACACACGTTCAAATACTATATACTTAGGTGAGTTTGGATCGTCAAAAAAACAAAACAACTTACAGTCGAATTGAGAACCTCTTCCTTTTTGAAGTCGGTTAAAATATCCAGCATTTAAAATATGAGCTTACGACAACAATTCTTACATTACCTATCTTGCATTATTGGCAACAACTGAAAATCTTGGAGCCAGTAAACCCAAGAAGTGTGGCAAGATAGATGACGGTGATGTGTGTGTGTGTGGGGGTGTGGGGTTGTCTGTGTGGGGGTGTGGGTGTGTGTGTGTGTGTCATTGTTAGTTAAAATTATGAAGTCGGTAATAAATACACGGCACCGTCAATATATTATTATCTATGAGACAAAATACGCTCTCCGATATTTCAAAGGATTAACTCTACCAAGGATTAATACAGAAAAAAGCAAACTTGGTTTGACCTTTTCTATATTATGTACTTATCGGGGGGCACGTCGAGCAAAAAGCGGCACGGCCGTACCATCCTTTTCTCGAAGCAGTTCAAGCCATTTTCGACCCCCTATAACTTCGTTGTGAATAAAACTAGAGACCTGAATTTTCAGTAATCAAGCAGGTATTGTATAAACACGGTATATTTCAAATTTCATTCAATTTGAACCAGTAGTTTAAGAATTATAACTAGTCAAAGTTTCTTAATTTTGTCACTCACTGACTGACTGACTGACTGACCGATCATCAAAACTCTAAGGCACTTCTAGCAGACATAGAAGCTTCAAATTTAGAACACAATTAGCGTTTAGTGTATAAATCAAGGAAAAACTAAAATATTTTGCAATTTCGTTCCAGTTTTCTAGATACACGAACTGCATAAATAACTTTGTAATCCCATATAAATATATAGAATTACAAAGTTACATTTGCAGTTAATGAATCAGTGTACCTGAACAAAGTCGCTTCCTGCTGTCTGTCTGTCCCTATGGATGCTTAGATCTTTAAAACTGCGCAACGGATTATGATGCAGTTTTTTTTAATAGATAGAATGATTCAAAAGGAAGGTTTATTTGTATAATACATGCATAATATAGTAGAGAAACACTGATAATTTTAGAGGTTTCTAATGTGATGTCGTAAATAAACAGATTTTCTTGCGCTTATATTGCAAAAGCTAGCTGAACCCTACGAGATAGATCAAAATAATGTACTACAGTATTGCACACCTTAAAAAGGTCTACAAAAAAGTCCGCGATGGTATATGTCTATCTGTTAGGGATAACCCACAATAACCATTTTTTATCCTTTATTTTTTACGAGAAATAGTGGCTTGTTTACGAAGCGATTTTAAGCAATACAGCATTAATCTATATCCAATTAAGTACCTTAAATACATTGTGCATTTACTATAGATTAATTTGGCCCCTTGAAGCATGTAATTTAAATGAATATTTTTGAAGATATTACAGATTTAAAATGTAGGGACATAGCGGTTGCGCTGGTGAGTTTACCTATGGCAACGACAGGATAGTACGGTTAAGTAGTCACGACCTCTCATCGTTTGGGGTGGGGTGTACCTCGAGCTCAGCAACTCCCCTAAATATCTTGGTATTACCCTGGACAGGTCTTTAACATTCAGCAAAAACTGCAAAAATATCAAGCAGAAGGTGCACACTCGCAACAGTCTTCTTCGTCGACTGGTATCATCGAAATGGGGTGCTTCGCCTGAAGTTATGCGGACTACTGGACTGGCGCTATCTTTTTCTGCGGGAGAATTCGCGTGCCCCGTGTGGAGCCGTTCTGCCCATGCAAAGCTGCATGAAACGTGCCGGATCATCACTGGCTGCCTAAAACCAACCCCGGTACAAATGCTGTATCCACTAGCAGGAATAGCGCCACCAGTGCTTTGCAGAGCGGTGGCAAGCTCCAACGAAAGAGCCAAATGGTCTCCGACACACGACAACATCCTTGTGCCACAAAGGCTGAAAAGTCGAAACAGTTTTTTAAAGTGTGTCGTCCCACTCACTGGCGAACCATCACAAGAGAGACTGAAGCTGTGGCGAGACAGTGCTTCCTTACCCAAACTGTTCGTCCCACCCGCTGAAGACCTCCCACCTGCTGAAGACCTCCCACCTGGACATGAGTTACCTTGGGTAACCTGGAAGTCTTTAAACAGACTCCGGACCCAGGTTGGCCGAAGCAAGGAAAACCTGTTCAGGCGGAGATTCATAGACGACTCCGCCTTGGAGTGTAAATGTGGTGCTGTCCCACGAACGATGGGACACTTAATATCGTGTCCTGCGTGTCCTGTCAGCTGCACGTTACAGGAACTGATGAACGCTGGTGAAGGCGCCAAACAAGTAGCCGAATTCTGGGCCAAGTCCATTTAGATTGCTATCGACACGCTAAGAAGAAGAATAAGGTCAACTACGAGCCTATTAGCACTTTAAGATTAGCAGCGATCGCACGCGTTTGTCGGAGCTCTCTAGCGAGGAAAATAACAATTATCCATATTAATGTTATAAATTCGAAAGTAACTGTCTGTCTGTCTGTATGTTACCTTTTCACGCCTAAACCACTGAACGGATTTCGATAAAATTTGGCAGAGAGATAGATTGCATCCCGGGGAAGGACTTGCGGTAGTTTTTTTATCGAGGGAAGAAGCGGGCGGAAGCTAGTATATAATGTAAAGGAATAATAGGTGTAGATAGGTACCTAGATATAATTATGTTCAAAGGTACTTAACTTGTAAAATGGTCAACAAATGTTAAAAATAAAAAGTTAAAAAGGTATCGGAAAGGAAAAAAAGTAGGACTATCTACAAAAAGAAGTGAGATGCCATCAAAAACATAACTTGTAAAAAAAGCCAAGTCTCGCAACTCAGTTCTTCTACCGTAAAAAGTTGTGAGATCCATGAAATACCAAGTCGGTTAATTTATTCACTCCCTACTTAAGGAACCTTCTGTCTTAAGTTATTACATAATTAGCTAACCTAACAACATCTTGTAGTGACCATCAATATTAAAAATCTTCTATGTTTTAAATAAATAAATTGACTTGGCCATCGCCATCGCATGAAAACACAATGTATCTCACAGTGCGATTGCTAAGTAAATTTATTTATTACTGCGACTATAGTCGGACTTTTAATTAGCTGCAGTAAAATGACAGCTTATGCGTCACTTAAATGACTGAAATGGGCGTCTTTTTGTTTTTTTGTGGCCATCAACCAAATCTTGTTTTTCTAGTACAGAATAGTGTAACATACGAAACTTATGTGACATGTATATCTCTAAACTCAGTCCGAAATGAGTTATTAGGAAGTGTCATTTGACTGCAGTTAATTAAAAGTCGGACTATAGATTTTGAACGTTTTTAATTAAGGGAATTGCCCTTCAGGTTGCGAGTCCCTACCACCTTGTATACAAACTCAAACTTTAAATTCTTTTTTGAATATTTGAAATCTGCTGAGTAGTTTCGGAGTTTACTTTCCGAAACTATTTCACATATTGGACGCTAAACCATTGCCAAGTCTCATAGGATATGTTTTATAGTAGGTAATAGTTGAATTCCACGCGCACGATGTTGCGGGCAGAAGCTAGTGTAACAATATTCCGATACGACTGCTGATGGCACTGTTCGTGAAGTGTGTGTTTAAGATAAACTATCGTTAGTTAAACCAACGTGTTTATATTAACGGTTGGTTGCACCATATAATGAAAGATTCGAGTGTCGCGCTAATTACGCGATTTGTTGAACTGTTAACGAGCGATATTATCAGTTTATCGAGAACTTATCGCTAGCGACAGTGGTGCCATCCTGTGATGCGGAATATATTAGCGTTTGCGTTTATTTAATAGGCTATTTGACAATGTAAAAAATAAGGTCATAATTATTGACACTCGTATAGATTATCGCTTTTAAAATCGATTTGCATTAATTTTACTACAAAACAATGTATTATTTATTAAAAAAATCCCGAAAAAACTTCATCTTTTTAAATCTGGCGCCACGTAATCGAAAACGGTCTGGATTGGCTGAACTTATGATGACGTCATGATATAGTCAATTTCTGTCTATCGTTGACAGAACAGATGACTTTTGTCTAGTATCTCGACCGTTTCAACGTTTGTTTACGTGTATTGTGACGTCACGACGCCATATTGTTAAAGATAGCGTTTTGGCGGCTTATTTAAACAGTACATATTTATTTACTATTTTCTGAAAGAAATACATTATGCAATTTGAAGTAATAGGTTTTTGTGGGCTCGTTAGACACCATTAAATAATCTGAGATGTTTATCAGAAACCAGTCAAATAGCCTATTGTTATTGTTTCTCAGGATAGAGTTGTGTTTGTTTTCTGGAAACTATTGTTTGCATCTATCCTTTATTATCAATTGGGGTAAAGTTTTATGCTGACTGGCAGCAATTGATTTGAAAAGGGGTTGGTTTGATACATTATTCTTCGATGATGAAACATTTAGCTTTTCTTTAGTTTTATTAGGAAGGCACTAGAGTAAACTAGCACTTACAATTTAGATAATTGGACCTTTCCAAGATTAAATAATAACAGCCGCACAGGTAGATTGCCGCGGTTGGTCTGTGGACCATCTTTATATACCGTGACCCGTCCGTGCCTCGGAAAGCACGTTAACCGTTGGTCCCGGCTGTCATTCGTGGATCTTTGACTGTCGTTATGGTTAGTCAGAAGCCCGAAAGTCTGACATCCAGTCTTATCAAGAGATGTCGTATTACCCAGTTATTGGGTTGTGGAGGTCAGTTAGGCAGTCGCTTCATCTAAAATACTGGTATTCAGCTGCATCCGGTTAACGGTTTCCGGATTTCCTTTCAAAGATTATTTACACACCCAATATGATATTTTCTGGAAATCAATTATTTACTTAGCTACGCAATCCTATGAGCATAAAAACTATCCTATGTCCTTCCCCGGGATTCTCTATCTCTCTGCCAAATTTTATCGAAATCCGTTCAGTGGTTTTGGCGTGAAAATAATAATAATAATAATATTCCACAACTATCACACAACGCCGTCTAGTCTCAAGCTAAGCAGAGCTTGTGTTATGAGTACTAGACAACTGATAAACATACTTATATATTTCTAAATACATACATATATAGATAAATTACACCCAGACACAGAACAAATGATCATGCTCATCACACAAACATTTGTCCTGGGTGGGAATCGAACCCACGACCTCCGGCATAGCAGTCATAGTCACTGACCACTAGACCAACAGGCCAGTCAAAAGGTAACATACAGACAGACAGACAGACAGAGTTACTTTCGAATTTATAATATATAAAGTCGGTAACTAGCTTCTACCCGCGACTTCGTCCGCGTGAAATTTCACCCTCTCCCCTTAGGGGTTGAATTTCGAAGAATCCTTCATTATTCCTTGTCTACATTATAAAGGGAACCTCTGTGCAAAATTTCAGCTTTCTAGGTCCAAGGGTTTGGGCTGGGCGTTGATGAGTCAGTCAATCAGTCAGTCAGGACTTTTCTTTTTATTTATATAGATAGATGGAAGTATGGATAAGTACGTACGATACTATACTTTATCTTAAGAATATCACAATATCACAACTTGATATTTAGCAATTAATGAGGGTAGAATCTGGGCCTCTACCCAGAAGCTTTCTCTCATACCAAAAAATAGACAATATTTTCTCCATTTTTAGGGAATTCTTGTCTTTTGTAGGTAATCATAACTTTCAAAAACACTAGAATGGCGATTTCATATGAAAAATCGCTTGAAATAAACTTACAAAGCTAACTTCGATACAACAAAGCTAACTTCTTACAACTTCTTGCAAACCTAACTTCTATACAACATTGTGCTGCCACGGTAACATTATCTATAGGTACAGTATTCTATCTTCATACAAACGGTCGTCGGAACGCGAGTACAATACGACCGACGTAACTTGGCGGGCCTGCGAGTATATAGCCTTTGCGAACTTTCGCGCATGTTCTCTCACTCACACTCGCCTCATGCCACCATTTGGTTCCTAAAAAACGTTCGTGCGCAGCCTTTTGCGTGAAGTTCAGGCCCGCCAAGTTACGTCGTCGGTCGTATTGTACCTATGCGCCTCGAGTTTGGTTTACACTCGATAAACAAACAGTCTCGAATGCTCCGCAGTGACGAACGGACGCCGGACGGTGTGATGGTTTTGTAAGCAGTAAGCGTGCGATTTGTGACAAATATTCATTGAAATAAGTACAAATACTTAGGTACTTAATATGGCAAAGAGCAATCATAGACTATATTGTGCTGTTTTTGGTTGCTTGATTACTAATCTAAAAACACGACATGTATTTTTATTGAACTTAACGAATTTGATTTTTTTTTTATAAAAAATATAATATTTACCTTTAAGTACAATCACAAAACTAGAAAGAAACTCAAGTAGGTTGACGAAATTAAAATACTGTACGCGGGCAGTCCTATCGCGTGTTTATGTACCGCGCGGCTGTAAGTTATTATTTCTAGAGCAGGGCCGAGTCACAATACTGTACTGTTATATGTAATATTACCGTGGTGCTGCCCTTAACTGAATAATGGTGCCACTGTACCCTCTTCTTGATAACTTAGAGTATGTCTATGTTTTATTCATAAGCTGACTTTATTCTTTATGATAACCCATACAATACTCGTAACCTCAGTTTATTAAGAAAAGTATAAAGAAATTTGTAGACAACAGTTTATTGAAGTTTTCTGGAATAGAGACATCTAATTTTTATGACCATAAAAAGTAAGTAATCTTGAAAGACCAATGGCTAAAAATACACGGGTTATTAAAAAGTATGAGCTTCGGTTGTAACATTGAGTTTGAGGGACATTACAAATACAATCTATGAAATCACTCCTTCAAAGAGAATCCACTAAGTTTATGATGTAAAATGAGAATAATTCCGAATTAAAATATTAATTCAAACAATTTCGTAACACCACTTTGATACGGAACGAGTCTATCGTATCTTGGCCGT
Organism: Oligia strigilis; assembly: GCA_951800025.1. Lineage (NCBI taxonomy): Eukaryota > Metazoa > Arthropoda > Insecta > Lepidoptera > Noctuidae > Oligia > Oligia strigilis. The sequence goes on from OX637550.1 coordinate 4,592,159, forward strand.
GTTGAGTAGTGTTGTTAGCACGATTGTTATATCGATATCGATATATTGGCAGGATCGATCGCCGCGACGTTGCGGATGGAGACCGCGTCGATCCAGACTTGTTAAATCGCGCTGTGCGGCTCCTCGTGCTGCAGAAATTAGACAACATTTACTCCTACCACACCCGACCAAGGTACGATAATCGATGTTTCCCTCCCATGATCGACAATTCAGTCCACGTTCGTATTATTTCCTGCATGCCTTATCCTCCTTGATTGATAGCTTGTTTGAGGGAATCTAATTCCTTTTTTCGGTCAAAAAACAATAACAGTTTCGTCAATAAATGTTATTATAAATATTGATGGCGTATCCCCGAGTATCGCTTCTTTAGGTCGGCATTTAACTGATTGGCAAACGATTGCGTGGGTGGATAAAACTAAAGTAATTTTGGATTATTTTCCTGTCCTGTATTGACAATATCGTAATTGAAATACTACAAATCATATTGATGTTACTTATTATTTGGTTCCTAGAGTTAAGAAGGCTGTGAATAAGTAAATAGTTCAAACAACTAAGTATCATCGTAATTCGATCGAATATAGTCAAGTATAGAATTGATTAACGATATTACTTAAATTCGCAACCTATCGATAAATTAGTTTTATTTTGAGCTGGCATCACTAAAACACTGATGAAACATTTTGAAATATGTATTTAAATTTTTATTGTTGTTAATAATTGAATTGGTTATTTTTATATTCCTGTGATAATTATTTCTGCACCTTTTAAAGTATTTGTTCACCTAGTTTGTTGATGTATGTTTCTTTTGTGAGTTATTTTCACAGAAATCGGAAAGCAACGGAAACGGAACGGAACGAAACAATCATCAATTTAAAAATACTAGTTTTACATTTCTTCAATAGTACTTCGACCAGCTGTAAATTAAACAATATTACCAGTTCACCTTAAAATTTAAAATAAAATAATTTATTAAAGATAAATTAGCATAGATTGATAGAATTTATTAAAAATAATAATATTAAATTTATAGATCAATAAATCAGAATTTAACAAAATCCAATGAAGTCACTTATCAGTACGCATGCTGGCGTCTCGCCGTCATGCGTCATCGCGGGGACCCCTCGCCACCCGCGCGGTTCTCGTGCCGCCCTTCTAACATGTCATGCACCCATATCCGTGCATGCACCCGATATCTCCTTTTTCTTTTTTTTTTTGCAAATTATTCTCTTCCGGGGAGCGGGCTGCTCGCTGGAAGTGCGCGATTGGCGCAACGTGTAATGGCGGTCCACTATTCTGTAACTGTTGTCCTCGTATTTACTTTAATGCACTTGATATGACAAGTTATTCGCTGTATCGGAGCGGTGCTGTTATAATGAGTGATGACCTTTAGGGCTCTTAAACGGATTTTATTTATTTTTAATTTTTATTATTATTTTGCTCCTTATGAATGTGCTTACTTACATTGTCTTTCTAAAACTGAGCAGAATACGTAATTATAGTTTAAAAAAGCATATCAAAAGAGAAGTTTCCTTACCAGCGCAGAGCACGAAATGAAGTAAAGTTGTAGAAAATGAAACCTTTCAGCCCCATCGCGGCCATCTGTTCTGCGTGCAATGTGCCCTGCCCACTGCCACTTAAGTTTGGCAATTCTTCGGGCTGTGTCGGTATGATGATGTTATGGTCTGCAAGAAAGATTTTTATTGACAAATCTATGATGCATTCTACCGCTCTGTATAGTTAAAGCACAATAAAATTGTATTTGCTCTTTCTAGAATAAACAAATAGTGTTTGAGAGCAGTGGTGGCCCAGTGGTCACGGACACGACTTACGAGTTGTAGGTCGTAGGTTGGAACCCAGACAGCTTAGGCGCTTTACTTTGTGTAAATTATTTCATCACCACTGCTCTCAAAACGGTGAAGGAAAACATCGTGAGGAAACCGGCATGTCCTAGAACCAAAAATTCGAAGACATGTGACATCCACCAATCCGCACTGTGCCCGCGTGGTGGATTACGGCCCACTCCCTCTCATTGAGAGGAGGCCTGTGTCCCAGCAGTGGGAACATTATAAGCTGATTATGGTTTGAACACCTACATAAAAGGGATGGTTAAAAGACGCAAAAGAGTAAAGGAAGGTTTACAATAGGTACACATATTTTCGATTCGTATGCGTTCCCAAAATAAAAACATGTCACCTTTGAACGCTCGTCAAAGTGAGGGAACCAAAATTCGTTGTGAAAAAGTTAAATTCTGTTCCGGACAGAAAAATTTACGCGGCATGATTTTCAAAGGTGGTTTCAGTTAACTACGACAGTGAACAGAGTGGATTCAGCGTAATTCTGACATTTTCAGTAATTTTTCGGACATTTTACACGTTGTTCGGACTTGCATGTTTCAGGGTTGTGTTTTGTTTTTTAATGCTTTACTGTTAACTTCTTTTCTGTGTCAAACGTGCTAAAGCTCGTTTTTAGCGGATTTTCTACCCTGAATTTTTTAAGTTTTATTTGACACCGCTTTATTAACTTACGTTTAAAATGCATAACGCTTTATTTACTGACGTTTAAAATGCAATAATACTATCCCACTATTCCTGTTCGACTGCTGGGAAAATTAGAAGCCCTGTGCTCTCTCCTACAGAAAAGCCACAAGCACGCTTTCTCAAGACGGGTTTTCGATTTCAGACTTGTATTTATCTTTAAGTCTACTTTTCCGGACAATGTTTTCTTTTACCAATGTCAGCAATGTCCAAGATAAACTCAGAAAGTACAGAATTAAAAAGTCACAGTAAAATGAAATTGTTTATTCTGTAAATAACTATTTACACTAGGTACCACCAAACGGTGTGAATAGGGATGCAGGGGTCAATTGGGACAAAACTTTATAATGGACTAGCTGTTCCCCGCGGTGTCACACGCTGCCCGGCTCCTAAGGGTCGTAGCGTGATGTTATATAGCCTATAGCCTTCCTCGATAAATGGACTACCTAACACTAAAAGAATCATTCAAATCGGACCAGTAGTTCCAGAGATTAGCGCGTTCAAACAAACAAACAAACAAACTCTGCAGCTTTATAATATTATATAGTATAGATTTTAGCGTTGAAATAATACAGTTTGTTGCCGAAAAGGACACTTAATCGTTAATTATAATACAATAAACACATTAGACTCCTTTTTGGCAACAAACTATATTATTTCAATGTTAAAATCGCTTTTAAAGTTTCGTCCCGATTCACCCCGTTTGACGGTACTAAAGTAAATAAATGAGTAACTAACTATCTCAATAAATACAAAAACAAAAGAGGCGTCGAAATACTCGTCCGCATCGCTGTCATCCGGAAACGTGCCCAGGGGCCCTAAAAAGGTCACTTTGGCAGAATCATAAAAGGATAACATTATGAATTATAATATGACGAAGACAGTCCGTGTTTTCCTTTTTTTCGCTGCGCTAGATAAGTATAATCAAATAGATTGATATTGAATTTGGATTGGATCGATTGGTATTTTAGCACAGACAAAAAAAAAATAACTGAAAATTCACCAATGGGATTTGATACGATTAACATAACAGTTAACTGTCCATTATGATTCATAATGTTATCCTGTTATGTTTTAAGGACACTTTGACAGAATCCAAAGTGGCAATTTCAGGCCCCCAGAAGACTAGCAGCATTGCCACGTTGAAGTGGAATGCTAATTCTTTGACCAAAGAACGACCCAACCCTCTGGTCACGTGAAGTGTCTACTTGGGCCCCATGACCCGAGCGTAAACAGGATATCGAAATCACTTTTACATGGCATATTATTTAAAAAAAAATCCTAGATGGAGTCGACATTTCCCATCTGATTACAGCGACGAGAAAGACTCCTTACCAGAAGGCCAGAGAAGGAGGCCAGGGGCATGTATTTCTGAGATTTTACCGGTCATGACTCTTATCTCCATAACTCGGACCTGAGGCTATTTGTACCAGCAATATACTACTAGCAAATTCAAAGGGTCAGCACTAGTGCAATGTTTGCACCTTGCGAGTTGCCACCTACACATCTGTCAGTTTATTTTATCAAAACACATTGCATTGTTGGTTTCTTGGAACTTAGCTTATCTTTGTTTTCAAGAGAGCCAGTTTAACTTTTTTTATGTTTTTGTTCACAGGTTCGGCAAACGCTCTGATGCCTACACGAACTGGGCCAAGGATCTTGAGGTAAGTTTTGTGTTTTAACTCCTTGTATGCGCGTTGGATTTTCAACTCTCAATTTCGAGCCAAGCGTGGAAAAACTAACAGTGCGCTTACTTCTTTCGTCGTTCTTCTCACGTTATCGATATTTAACAAATCTAAAATAGACCAACGGGCCTAAAAAGGCCACTTTGGCAGAATCATAAAATGATAATATCATGGAGAGTTCAACTGTTAAGTTAATCGTTGGTGATCCGTTCGCCATCTACCCTCGCAGAATCATGTTCGGGTTAGCTCGGCCTAATTTGAGCTAAACCAAGCGGCTATTTACCGAACATTGTAATTTAACTGCACTCGATTTTGCCGCCCGGCTGTGCCGAATCATCACCCGAAAAAGTGTATCGCACCCCTAAGCCGTAATTGACTAAAACTAAACTCAAGTTAGATTTCAGTCAACTTTTTTTTTAAAAAGGTGAGGGTAGGACCTAGGTAAATATTTTTTCTAGGTAATTTCATTTTTCGTGTTATCTGATTATGTTAATAGTTGATGCCACACAAAATCTAGTCCATTTTCAGGACTCAAGAGTGACACGTCTAACCTTCCAAACATAATTATACAAAAATATGACTCCCCGTAATTTTTTTTATATCTACATTATTCATTAGCTACTGAGATTAGAAGCTGAATTCCTTGTAAACGGATTAAAGAATATCAGATCATCTTCAAAAAGTCGCTAACGAGATTTGTTAATAATTTTGTTAGAAATATGTATACCTAATTTTATAACAAGCGGTAGTAGACAGCTTAACGTTGATTAACAAGGATAAAGACTCGTTGGATATGGTAGATACAAAGTTGGTTGGTATATATGGATACGTTCTGGGGGCCTAAAAAGGCCAGGATCATAAAAGGATAACATTATGAATCATCACATCAAACTCTTGTGATACAGTACCTTCTAGTACAAGAGTCAGGGCTAACTTAATTACAGGCACTTTGAATTGGAATTGTCAAGGGGAGGGTCAGTCAGAAAGATGAAGCTAGTTGCCCATTCCAAAGCGTAGGTAGGTACCTCTGGAGAAGAACTGGAAAGTAACTCCATGGACACTCTTTTAGATCAAAATAATAATATATGGTTACAAAGGCTTATTTACATAATTCATGTTAAAAATGATGCATGTGAGAACGATGCAGAACGTTAAAAGCGTCCGTAATGAAAAGACGAAAAAAAAAACAATTCAAATATTAAATTAAATTAAAATAAGCCTGAAACAGTTTGTGTCTTGAAGTGAAAATAAATACCTATAGGTATTATTATACTATCCAGGCTGGCGATCCATTCTCGATGGCATCATCGTTAATCATATCATCAGGGGAGACAGTAGTCAAAAGCTTTAAAATAAAAAAACCAAACACCCCAGAGCTTTATATAAAACCGGTTATTGCAGTACTATCAAATTAAGGGGAAAGCGTCAGACTATAGAAAAGGGAGGATCCTCCGACCAGACAGGTATTGTGTCTGGCGGGCAACTGCCCGATGATTCATGTCGGGCCGTTGTATCTATGCTAGTTGAGCGGTAAACTGTGCTTGCGAGATGCAGAATTTTGCGTGACGTCAGTATGACGCGTTGTTCGCATGTGGCGTTGTAGATACCGCTAAAATATATTAATGATTTTTATGATTATAATTCTATAAATAAATATTTGTTGCGTCCGCGAGTCATATTTCGATCGAAATACAACCTGGAGGCAAATTCCCGTAATTAAAAACGTTCAAAATCTAGTCGCAATCTCATTTCGGCGACAATCAATGTCAAAAACTTGTCAGAAATCTACATTTCTGACAAGTTTTTGACATTCCTCTTAAATCCCTACGGATTTAAGAGGAATTTTTGGCACATTGACATCAGACTGTGAACGTTTTTAATCAGAATACTGACCTGCAAATTGTGAATAGCGACAACATAATTATGTCTTTCTTTTAAGTTTGACTCACTATAATGTTTTTTATGGTAATCAAATTTGTTCTAAAATGGGAGAGAGACCTATTCCCTTTTGTGAGTGATTGCGACTGAACCTAATCTGGACTGGCCTCGTTTATTCATGAAAAATAAAGCGTAGGTAGGTGGCAAGTAGTAGACAAGTAGTAGAGCAGTGGTGGCCCAGTACCAACAGCCGCGGCTTAGGAGTGGTAGGACGTAGGTTCGAACCCAGACAGGTGTTTTACTTTGTCTAAATTATTTCATCACCACTGCTCTCAAAAACGGTGAAGGAAAACATCGTAAGGTAACCGGCATGTCCTAGAACCAAAAAATTCGAAGACTTGTGACATTACCAACCCGCACTAGGCCCACGTGGTGGATTACAGCCCACTCCCTCTCGAAGAGAGGAGGCCTGTGTCCCAGCAGTGGGAACATAATAGGCTGATTATGTAGTGGCAGTGAGCATAGTGTAATAATATAATCATTATTAACATAAAAAAATGTTTTGTTTTCTTTAAACTTGAAATTTCATTTACTCTTAATAAATAATTAAAAATCACCGATCGACAGGATACTATTACTGTTTCTATTTATGAGTCAAATTCTAATTTATTTTCCAAATAATTCTTTAAGATTGTTTTAACTTGCTTCGTAAGTATTGAAATTCCGTCTAACAAAATGATTAACGAAACAAAATGCTTATAGCTTTTCAGTCGGATAATAAATTTTAATGGTTTTATAAATCCATTTGTTAAGCAATTTTCAAGGGAACCAAGCGGAAAGGGATTAATGTTTTGTAAGATGATAATATATTGATTATTGATTTTATTTTGAAAAGTCTGAGGCCGAGATCTATAATCCTCGCAAGCAAACTAGAAAGTTTGGCTAGTAAACGACGTTAGATCAAAAAAATATATAGGTATTTAATCATATTTTTTTTTAATCTATACAAGGTTAAATTTAAGTCGTTTTGGACCTCTTAAAGGGTCATTGTACTCATCATTATGAACAACTTTTACTGTGGGACCAAACCTGAAATCGCGAAAAAAAAAACAGTGCTCCCTACATTTTGACGAGATATGCGAACATAAATGTAGGGAACAGCTGATTTTTCTTTCGCGATTTCAGGTTTGGTCCCATAGTAAGAGTTGTTCATAATGATGAGTACAATGAGCGGTCCAGAACGACTTAAAAAACGTGTATATCCGACACGACCAGAGAAAGATCAGCCGCAGGACCAACAGCTTAACGTGCCTTTTTAACACGCGGTTATCACACGCCACCATCATCCACCATCCATACATCATCATCAGTAGTCGCGCTTGGGCCGATGAGATCATCAGGGCAGTTAAAATTAGGACAGGAATAACACTTAGCCAAAATACGTGCTAAGTAACGTTTTTAATTCTTGCCCTTAGTATCTCTACAGTTACAGTTTTTGACTGCCCCGTTGGTCTCGTGGTTCCAAGCGCGACTGCTGAGCGTGGGGTCCTGGGTTCGATTCCCAGGTCGGACAAAGTGTTATGGAATTTCTTAGTAACAGTCCAAAGTTTGGAAGTTGGCGGTTTAATACCCCCGTGCCTCGGAAAGCACGTACAGCCGTTGATCCTGCGCCTGAACTCTCCCCGGTCGTGTCGGATTGCCGTCCCATCGGACTATGAGAGTAAAGGAACAGAGAGTGCACCTGTGTTTGCGCACACACTTGTGCACTATGATATCTCCTGCGTACCCGGCTAATCTCCATTGAGATTGGCCACCGTGACCGAAAACGGTCGGGGAGGCTATTATCTCTACAGTGGGTGCAAGTACCGTAGGTGTTGAAGATGAGTAGGGGTTTTTGTAAAAGATGAAGAAGATCATAATTATTATTCCTGTCTGTAGGTAGTGATTGATTGTCAAACTGTTGACAAAACATGCAGGTTTGGGTTCAAATCCCAGGAAGGAAATAATTCATCTCTGTTGTAAATTAGTGACCTTGACATCTGACAGTATAATAAGCCTATTTATTTTCTTAAAAATCTGACATTTCACCTGTCTATTTCACCTGTGTCCAGCAGTGGACGTCTTTCGGCTGAAATGATGACCACGACCTTCGACGCAATTCGATTATTAAAATTTGATTGACCTTTTAATAAATCAAAAGTTACAATTCAATTATTCATATAATAATCGCCAACGAATGGGAACCGATTAAAATAAATGCTTTAAAAATTATACCTAGGTATATCTGTATAAAAATTTTCACAACATTCGCATACAATGTACAGTCAACAAAAGAGATTAGTATGCAGGATCCTTGGATATCGTTGAAGTTTAGTAAGAAACCGATGGATGTTCTCGAATAAAATTTAATTTAGTTAATAGAAAATAAACAGCTCATTTACCTAATTAAATTTCAGTCGATAACATCCATCGGTTTCTTACTAAACTTCAACTATATCCGACGATCCAACATATTATCTCTTTTGTTGACTGTACATGCCTGGTCCCCAAGACACAGGCGCCGCCTAGTTTGGGGGCTACCGTAAAGATCCGAATCATCATCGCTAATAGCTACAGCTTAACCATAATCAGCCTATAATGTTCCCACTGTTGGGACTCAGGCCTCTCGGTGAGAGGGAGTGGGCCGTAATCCACCACGCGGGCCCAGTGCGGGTTGGTAGATGTCACATGTCTTCGAATTTTTGGTTCTAGGACATGCCGGTTTCCTCACGATGTTTTCCTTCACCGTTTTGAGAGCAGTGGTTATGAAATAATTTACACAAAGTAAAGCGCCTGTCTGGGTTCGAACCTACGACCTACAACTCGTAAGTCGCGGCCGTTACCACTTGGCCACCACTGACAGCTACAGCTTACTATAAAACAATAACAGAGAGAAGAGGAGAGAAGAGTGAGTGCAACTGTGTCCTACGCACACAGTTCTTGTGCAGCATAATATCTCCCGCGTAGATAGTCTTCGTTTGAAATTGGCCGCCATGGCTGAAATTCGGCATGGAGGGCTATTATTATTATTATATCTCGAAAATATATTTATTTTAAATAACAGTCCCAACTCCCACGTTAATTCTTTCAGGCGATAACCACGAACTCTATATACCTACTGGTAGTCAGAAAAATATATTATTGTTTATGCTTCGAAAATAGATTATGTTATGCTTATCTTTTCTTAAACCTAAAATAAACCTACATGGTCACTGATACCAACCATCAACCAAACGTTCTCTACAAGTCATATTATATTACACACACGAGGGCGAGGACAATATACCAAAGTCAAGTGATTCCGAAATCACTTATAGTGTGTGTAATCCAATAACGAGTTTAATCAGTTGAAGCACACTTATCTTGATAAAGTTCACCACTCAAACGCACCTATTTCCACCAAATAGTTTATGTAGGTTAAGGTAGTTTTGTAACTCCAACCAGACAACCCTATACAAGAACTATCCTAACATCAGAGATAGTATTCCGAAAACAAATTATTTCACACAATAAATTGAATAATTTAAACTATTTCGCACTATAAATTGAATAATTTAAATGTTGAACCCTCAATTGAGAGGGCGATTAAATTGAATTAACTTTATCTTAATAAAATAGGGCGATATTCCGACTTAAAAGCCTAGTGAAACCTTAGAAATTAAATTTAGACGACTGTTTTATTGGCAAACATAATTTATTAATTAAGCCTTAGTTGTTAAATGTTTTTCGTTGCCTTTTGATTTTTTACCTTTGGTGTTGGTGTCGTGAATTAAGAGGCCTAAACATACAAGGCTTTGTGTCGTGTAAATATTGTAAGTACCTACTTAGGTGGTAATATAATTATGTGTTGGCATTTAGCGCGTTGAGAGAAAAGGTAGCTTTAATTTTTGTAGCTAAACTTCATTCTGCGACTTATTCTATAGACAAGGCCCGCTTACTGTGGATAAGCCACGGTTCTGTAGAAGTTATGAAAATTATGCCAGTGGTAAAGATGCAGCAAAAGCACAGATATAGATACACCTAGATAACGTAAGAGCAGCTACTTCGCGTGCCCAGCTTCATCATCATCTGCCTAGCCTTTTCCCAACTATATTGGGGTCGGCTTCCAGTCTAACCGGATGCAGCTGAATGCCAGTATTTTACAGGGAGCGACTGCCTATCTGACCTCCACAACCCTGTTACTGGGTAATACGATACCCCTTCCTTCGCGTGCCCAGCTTACGTACAAAAATCGTAAACCGCCACTTTCGCGCTCAGTCCTGCCGAGCGATTCTGTAAAAATCTCACCGTGAAAACTTAGCTGAAGTGACCTGTCAATAGTATCAATCCCTATAGGGATTAACACTATAGCATCAGGCGGAATGACAGCTCATTCCACCTAAGTTTTTACGGTGAGATTTTTACAGAATAGGTTTTAGCCTACTACTTTTGGTGGGCGTGAGCGCTGGCGCTAGGCCCTGGGGGTGGGGCCAGACGGGTGCCGCACGCGGCGCCGTCTTTGAATCGATTTGATTTTCCCATCACTACATAATGCTTGTGACGTCATAGTAGGTAGGCAAAAATTGGCACGATTGGTTTTCATACAGATCGTGATACTTGCGTTATCTATATCTGTGGTCAAAAGATAGTCGTTTCGTTTTGCCTAATTAAATAAACCCTATTTAATGAGTGAGGTCATTCAGGTCTTCTCAGTATGGATACTTTTTCTAGTGACTAAGCACGATGCGGGCAAATCCAGCAGTTTAAATCTTTAGCTCACACAAAGTACGCAAATTACACAGACTTTATGCGTACCGCGATCGCAGGAATGTTTTAAAGTGTGCGTAGGTGCTTTAAAAGTTAATCTCAATAAAAAATCTGTTTTCTTTATCCTCTAAAAATAAAAAAGTATACAAATCCAACAATAGGTAGATATCAAAGCATTTTTCGATATGAATTTCTCATTTGAAATTCCCATTCAATCCTTTTATAGTGCAATCGTCTCATATAGGACTTTATGCGGTTATTTCATACACAATATGAAGAATATAGGTGAATATTGCATCGCAATGTAGCTTTCAATATAAGGATTTATTCGCATCGTTATAATAGATTATATCGGAGGCTTTCAGATCCTACTATGAGATTCAGCTGTTATTTTGCCACGAGCCCCATCATTGCATTTTGCAATATCCGTAGGCAATCATTTAGTATGCCATTGAAATAATGTATTACAATAAACCAAAGACAACTGAATTTATTATCAAACTGAAAAAACCTCTTTACAAGTACATACAAATTCATACTTAAAACTCAAATAAACAAAATGACATTGAAAAAATTATTTGTTTATTGAACTCAAACAATATAGTTCAATAAACAAATAAATTATTATCAATTTTAGTAATTTTATTTCACTTCGACTTGTTAATACATAAATAATAAACGATAGTAGGGGTTGCTACGTGTTTGAATTTATTGAATTTCAGTAAAGCTTGTGGTATTTATTGGTCGTTAAATCTAAATTGTTTCACGCAAATATTATTACTGAGTTTAATGAATTCATTACGATGACCGTAGCTTGAAATAATTAAATTATGTTAAACAAATAAAATAATTTAATCTAAAAGAAGTGCCCACTCCAATTTATTATGCTAATTGGTTTCGTAATAATATTTGTGACTTCAATTCATTATATTAAAAGTCCCAACTTTTCAAAAATGTTCAATTCTGGAAACGAAAAACTCTTCAATGAAATGCCACTTAATTACATTTCAAATTAAATGTCGTCATTAGAATATGACCTGTTTGTTTCTACCATGACTGAAATGCCAACTAGCCCTGCAGAAAACTAGGCTAGTCCACCAACTAAAACACCGACGTAAAGAAGAAGAAGAAGTTTTTAAAATAATCTAATTTTCTTTTTCAGAAGCCGGACTTACCCGCCTGGCTGTCGTACGCCAGAAGGAGATGAGGAGTGCAACAGTCTCGGGATCCTTATTAATAACCATGTCATTTAAATCAATGTTCGTGATTACTGTTACCAGTTATAAACGTTTAAGAATCACATTCCCAGTAAATCGTATCCTTTAACGCGTAAGTTACCCCATTTTTAGAATATAGACTCGCGAGTTTGCGTCTTGACTGATTCGGTTTTTATTTGTAAGTTTATTTATTTTGATTGAATTGTTTATTTATTGAATTATTAATTATTTATTTTTACATTTCACAGTTCAGGTAAACGTGTTGTAAACAATATTGTATCGTATTCTATTTAGATATTTAAACGATTCCCATTCTACATTTTACCCAAGAGTCATTAGAGTCATAGAAATTCAAAATAACAATGTACCTTTACGGATCAATTATCATTGTAATGTTATGAATAAAAGCAATTGATAAAATGTAATATTAATTTGTTTGTTTTATTGTTGTCGGTTCCTTGCAATAGAAAGTAGATTTAATTAAATTGGCTCAGCAATTATTTTCAGCAAAGGAAATTATATTTTATAAGACTAAAATTAACAAACTGCAAATTCGGGGCAATATAATCGCCACGAAAATGTGTCTGCTCAACAACGTGAATAACGCAATGCATGTTGTTGAACTGTCAAAATGATAGCCATTGCTACTGATTGCTGCTGCAGGATCGATAGGCTTCAAAATAGTTTTTGTCAAAATTGACAGTCACCTAAGACCGTTTTCCTGTAGCTACAGCCCTGACCTTCATAGAACCGTCACAAAAATCGATCATGTATACCAAACACTATATAATTTGGTGATCAAAATAGTTTTAGCAGTAGATTTAAGTTTATTCGCCACATCAAAAGCACCAGCTTTGGGAATTTAGCCTAAGGCACGTGAGAGGAATCTTCGAACTAATTTCGCAATGTACGCTTCTGACAGTAGGTACGGCTCCTAAATACAAGAGCATTGTCTTCAACAAGTTATCAACAAAAGTCTCTTCAATTGGAGCTTCTCTATTAGGACAGTGACCTATATTGCTTTTTTTTCTGCTTCAGTATAGTGTTCATTGTATAATTATTGGTCTATGGCGTGTCTAGCTGGCATATGGCAAATAATTTAATTTAATGTTCTGTGGCTCGTAATGTCAATTATCAAAGAAATAGTTACTAATACAGGATAGTCTATAAACAGAACTCAATTGATAAGGACTGTACTTTTGGTATTTTGCGTTTCTGGTATTTAGCATATCAGCAGTGCGATTCTGTAACCATCTCACCGTGAAAACTTAGGTGAAGTGAGCGTGGAGTGAGCTGTCAATAGTGTCAATTCCTAGCAAAAACTAACTCACTTCACCTAAGTTGTCACGGTGAGATTTTTACAGAATCGACCGGCTGGTATATGGCGAATCCGGTGTTTTGCGAGTCTGGTAATTTGCGAATCTGGTATTTAGCAATTCTGGTAATAAGCTTCGGAACCATTATTTGCATACCTAGGTACTATTGTATAGAAGCAAGGTTTATTTTGAACTGAACAGACAGCTGTGCGTGTGAAAGTGTGTGTGCTGGGGAGTTTGTTGCGCCACTTCTTCCCAGCGAAAGCACTAGGAAGTGGTGAATGACGGGCGTTTTGGGGGACTGTCTGATGTAATTTTGACTTTAGAATGCTGATCTTCAGCCTAATTTGATTAAATGAATTTTGAAATTTGATTTTATATAACCTCGTAAAGTGGGGCTAACTCGACTGTATGACAGCGGGATGTGGATGTGGAGCTGTGGCGCGGACTATATCCCAGATTCTATACTGCCCTCTGTGCCCCAAAAATACTGCTATAGCGACCACTGCGCTGGCACCGTTCGGTGGCGAAGTTTTGGGCCAACATTCTGTCGTGTCATCGACACAACGAAAAACAAAATTGATCTATTTTCGATAAACAGTACTGACTCGTACTGGTCTTCTAGTTTGATTCATTGTCTATGACTGTTGAGGAATACTCATAGGGTTTTAGCCTACCTTCGCACGGACGTCAAAATACCGCGGCGGCATTTTATCGCGCACAGGATTTTCAAGTCTCGGTGTTGAGCCGAGCGTTGAGAATTCAACAGAGCACATCCCAGCGCGTCATGAAAGCAAATTGTTGGTTTTTCATCTCTTGGCGCTAAGCAGTGCGCGAAAAGAAATCGCCGCGGGAAAAACACCCGTGTGAACCTGGGCTTAGAGTGTACAAGTTAGTAACAGTGGTAACATTTCCTATTTTCAATTCACTTCTAATATCATCATCATCATTTCAACCGAAAGACGTCCACTGCTGGACATAGGCCTCCCCCAAGCACCTCCACTTCGACCGGTTCTGTGCTTCTCGCATCCAACGGGTTCCTGCGGCCTTCACAAGGTCGTTGGTCCACCTTGTGGGAGGCCTGCCATCGGTACGTCTTCCGGTACGCGGTCGCCTCTCCAAAACCTTTCGGCCCCATCGGCCATCATCATATTATTATATAAAATCTTCTTTTAACATCATATAATATTTTCATATCTCAGAAAGTCAATAACTTACGTAACATATGAAGCATTACATAATTAGCAATATCCTTTAAAATTATTCAGATTGAGATTGATAGCAATTAGGGTGCTGTTTCTTAAAAGGGTCAAAAAACTCTAAAGGGACTGCGGTTTGAGTACTAGAAAAGTCAGAATTCGAAACACAGCGCTCAGTACGTCCAACCAAAGATATCCAAGCAAAAAAAAGACACTCATCATTAAAGTGATTTTATTTTGACCTAAAATAATAAATTGCACATTAGTGTATTTTCGTTAACTGACTATTTTTCTTGTAAGTAATTTTTCTTCTAATGCGTTTTTCTTATAAGTATATGTTTTTACCATCGTCCTCATTTTGGTGGTCTGAATGATTTCTAAAAGTTTGTCCATCTATTTTAATGGGACCTTATCTAAATTTCGTAGGAAATAGGTCTCCCAAACTACTTTTTTATGATGGATTATAATATAAGTGTACCTAGTTAGACTGGCCGCTATATTCTAAATATCACAATTTGAAGTTTTACAGAAACTTGTGTAGGTATACCTTAAACTATTATTTACGTTGTCAATAGAAGGTAAATGAAACAAAAGAACCTGTTAAATAAATAAATAAATAAAAATTACGCGCTCAACGAATCAAAGAATCGTTTATGTAATTTGGGTTATTTGTGAAGAACAAATAAAATTTCGTTTGACAATGGAACAGTAATTCGATTGTAGTAGGAGATTGTATGAAAGATGTACAATTGTACATACTTATTGTTTTCGTCGACGAGATAGGTAAACATTTTGGAGGGGGATGCGTCAAGGTAATCTAGATATTTAAAATCTTTTTTGAAAATTGCAGCGTTGTTCCACGCTGTGTGTTGATCAAAATTCAATACGCGGCGGGGATGCAAAAGTTACATACTAAATTTTAATCTTATAATTTTTTTTTTTCAATTTCTGGCTCCTTTTGATATAACATTACCTTTTTAAACACGCTTTTATTAGGTCGACCTGTATGTAACTAACTATGTAATGGACTCTAACTAATTTAACCATCTTCCAAGGGTCGTAGCGTAATGAAAATTGGCAGTTATATGTAGTTCTGATGACAATACAATAATATGGTACTGTCGAACTGATCTGATGATGGAGCCGGAAGATATGAACTGGAACTTCATGATGGAAAATCGTATCATAGCTGTTTTGGATTTCTTAGAAAAGTCTTGTAATGAACTTTGACCACGATTAGGTTTCAAGGTCTGATGATATTTTTTATTTTTACGTGCATTTATAAAAGCGTGTTTTTCTATTTTTTTTAAAACTATTAATTTATTTAAAATTATTGATATATATATACAACTTTAGGTATCCAAATCTAAAAAGTAACAAAATTAAATTAAATCATTTAAATTATGTTTTAAATGATTATAATTTAGTACCTGTAGTAAATGATAATGATAAATGATTTTTATTTCTGTAAGTAGGTTTGTACAAACACTTTTACACGTCAATAAGTAAGTAATAAAGTTCTCAAAATCATTTTAAATTTGGCGGGCTACATTGATAGAATAGAATTACCATTTAATAAAGGGGATTGAAAATTTTTATACGTAGCGTGGCATTTCCGCTATTTTTTTTTTTTAATGGCGGCCACGTTAGAACCCTACCTAAATAAAATGTTTATATCTTGTTGCATAGATGTTAGAAATAATCACTGAATGTTTAAAGTTTTAAACATCTAAGCAACAAGACGCAGCAACAAGACAAGCAAGGTAAAAAAATATGGATGCCACGTGATCAACTTTGAACGTTTGATCTTAGTATGTTTTCTGTTTGCATTGATGTCAGCTATCGATTTATATAGGTTTTATGCGTAGCCACCATTTTGGAAAAAAATCTAAATGGCTGACAGTAGGTTTTTTTTTTTAGTTTGCCACGGACCTTCGAAGCCTAGACTACCCTCTGTTGATTAGCTACCTTATAGGTTGTGTTTTCAATTTGTTATGCCATGACATCTGGGGCTTATTAAATAAAACTGATTGGCAATAGGCGAGAGGCAAAAGGCGACAGGCGACAATCCATCAATCCGACAAGTTTGTAATTCAAAATTTTACCTATATTTTATTAAACAGCACCTATCGAGAAAATGTGTCAACTTTGTCAGTTTTTGACAAATTTGTCGCATTGTCAGTTAATTATATTAAACTAGCTGCGCCCCGCGGTTCCAGCCTTTTCATATTATACGATACATGTGAAGTCGTCTATTAATGTACGGCTAATTTCACGCCGTGCAATAATGGACTACATAATATGTCACACGTATCTTAAAGTACTATATACACAGATAGATAAAGTACTAATAATAATAGTCACTATACCTAGGACAGATATGTAGACCACACTGTGTTAACTAGTCAATGTTATGTATACAGTTTGGCGGGCCATCGACAAAAATATTTCGTAGGTTATTAACAAAAAAAAATGCAGTTCCATACATTTTGACCGCGTAGGTCTTTTCTATGAAAAAGCAGTTTTTTTTATCACAGTCAAGAAATTTCTACGGTAGGGAAGTTCTATTAAGAATCATGTGCTGAATTCATGGTTACAGTTTGCCCGTCCCTGCCACCCTGTATATTACCTAAACTACTGAATGATAAGGCCTGTCGACAATGCGTGTGCAAATTGTAGTAGCACATGACATCCGAATGAAGTGAGACAATGAATGTAGTGCCTTTCCCTTCTGTAGTATGGAGATGTATTCCTGGAACTCGGAGTGAGTTTTCCAACTGTGGTTATTTTATCCGAGGACATGTCCTACCATATGCTTATACTTGGCTTTGCGAAAAATTTTAATAAATCAAAAGTATCGTCAACAATATTTGATTTTACAGCTCGCGTCTGGAGTTTACCACTCTTAGGCCTGAATTCTTCTTAAGCTGACGTTCGCGTATCGTAGGACACGCGTACCAAGACGCTGAGGATAAATGGACGTGTTTACTGAGCGAGCGCGAGTCCATATAAGTCGGTAGGCGACCGATGTCAGCGAACGACAGACGACCGCTTTATTTTTTTTTAATGTTTCGGTAAACGTCAATTTGAAGGTCATTAATAAAATTAATCTGTTGATAAATTCCTACGGAGTGTGATATATGGGAGAGATGAAATTTCATTGTTTTTGAGATAATTCCAAAGGATGGAGGAGGAGGATTCCAAATTATGCATCCATAATCAGCCTATAATGTTCCCACTGCTGGGACACAGGCCTCCTCTCGATGAGAGGGAGTGGGCCGTAATCCACCACGCCGGCCCAGTGCGGATTGGCAGATGTCACATGTCTTCGAATTTTTGGTTCTAAGACGCATGTCTTAGAACCAAAAATTCGAAGACATGTTTCCTCACGATGTTTTCCTTCACCGTTTTGAGAGCAGTGGTGATGAAATAATTTACACAAAGTAAAGCGCCTGTCTGGGTTCGAACCTACGACCGACAACTCGTAAGTCGCGGCCGTTACCACTTGGCCACCACTGCTCCCAAATTACGCATATGAGCACGCAACTTACGATTGCACGCCTGTCCGAGTGAATTCTGTTATTAAAGGTAAATAAAAACATAATATAATGTATTATTATTTATTCCTTCCTATAACTAATCCGTTTCAGTACATCGAGGTATTACTTAATGAATGACTAGCTTACTCTTTAAGCACAAACATTAAAAACTATAACCTTATACAATCGAAATGAGATCTTTTTATACATAATATCGAAAAATTGACGTGTATCCACCGCGCAAGCACCTATTTATCATACAACCTTACACTTATACATTTAAATCGTGCTTAATTTATTTTAGCTTCCCCTTATTCATATGGACTTGGTTGCATTCCGTTGTTTTCTTGAAATGCCATCAGAGAATGCAATCGTCAGATATCACTCCACTAGACAAAATACGAGCTTGCCTATTTCGTCTGGGTTGGTTATTGGACCGTTAAATTTCAGGAAACCTGTTCCGTTTTCTTGGAAAATGCTAGAATCTTTAGACTGATTTCTAAAAAAAAACATTCAATTCTAATTAATCAGAACACTACCGTCAAATCTCGTGTTAACTATCCAGCAACCTGCAATTTTATTAATATTGATATACATATTAAGACATTTGACAGTAGATTTGATTTGAAATTCGATTGGTAGTTTTCTTACTGGCTTTCGGAGTTTTTATTAAAGCAACAGTACCTATTACAGATAATTTAAAAAAATCGATCTTATTATGTAGGTATATTGATAAAGGAATTGCATTCACAATCATGGATGACCTACCGCTTTACAATTCTGAGAGGCCACTTATGACTAAGGGGATGACTATACATTTGATTGTAATTCTATTAAGAGACACCAGGGTCACGTTTATGGACGCATCGGTGCAACGCCTAAAATATTTTTTCTTACAAGATACAATAAAAAAAGCTATACGTGAAACATTATCTTATATTTACAATAAAAAGGTAATTTTGTAAGTACATAGAAAATGAGACAAGACGTTTTAGCCATTCTTAATAATAGAATACAAGAGATAAGTCAGAAAGGGCTGAATAACAGAAAACTAGAAATACTAAAAAAAACAACTGTACTAAAGCAGGGAGAATAAAGAAGGACTATGGTAAGTATAATTTTAGTCTGCAGGCCATAAAAATAGCTTTAATATTGACGTTATAGTTTTAGGAATAGGTGGTAAGTTCTACACAAATTCTCAGGTAAGATCAGTTCATGCATACAGACATACGAAATTGAAATCTAAAGAACTACAGGAACGTAGTATTGTGAATCTTTAACTTGTTGTGTTATTAAAGCCAGTTTTAAAATAAAAAAAAACTTTTGACACCGCAATGACAATGATTTACTATAGTTTTTATACTGAATTACTTCATTAACGCCATCTACTTATCCTTGCCAAAAGCTACTAAACACAGAAGGATTTACTATAGTACGGACATGCCTGTTGAGCGCTACGGGGTCGCTCTATTGCCCGCAGGTATAAGTCGCACTGAGATCATAAACCTCCAAGAGATGTCGCTGCAAAAGGAAGCACCAATCATGAAAAGGGTTTTAGGAAATATTTGCAACAAGTCGTTGATTCACAATCCCTAGACACAACATAAAAAACATCTAGACAGCTACTAGAACTACGTTTTACATACAATAGATACAGAAGACGATAGACGGATGGAAATTCTGGGGCTTTAGCATTACAATTACATATCTAAAACACTAGTACCACTATTTATACTAGGGGTAAACGATTATTTTGGCAATTAGAGATCCTATTTACATTAGAGAAATTAGGAGTCGCTATACTAATAATATTAGGGCTACCTTTACCACCATGGGAATATCCAAGATGAAAAATATAACAAAGGAAGGAAAGAGTTCATTTTCTGAAATGCAATCGTTCTTTCGTATGTTAGTCAGTATTATAAATTGGTATTCTTTAAGTTTTTGGTAATACGAATTAAACCCACATTGTGGTAGTTTAATATTCAGAGTTAGAAAATAGATAAAATTTGAAAATAAAGATACAGGCAGCCCAAAATGTATACTAAACACAGCATATCTAGCTCTCCTAAAGTTAAAGTAGCATCTAAATTGAAGCAGAAATCCAACTAATAAAGATTGACTCAGTATAACTTACTCTAAACTACTGTTTATATTCCATTTGAGACTACGAAGCCGGTAAATACTTCGGCTCTATTTCTAAGGTCAGGGAACCAAAAACTTTGCTTTTGAGCAAAGCAGTCATATAATAGAAGTCATAGGTCACAGCACTTTCCTTAGTCATAAGTTAGCTTACACATAATATTTACAGCTCACACAATCGTTCACTCAAATCATTCAGATGAGTGCAATACATTCTAACAATCAACAATAAAAAGTGCTTTAGGAATCGTGTTCGAGATTAACAACAATTTGATTGTAGACGAAGATGGGTGTGGCGGAATGTGCGTAATTTCGAATAATTAACGTGTTAAAATCAAAGAAGTTGACAGAGTAAATGCACGCCAGCTCCGGAAGTAAACTTGACAGTTGAAGTTTAAACTTGACATAACTTACCTACTAATCATTGATTTCGGAATAAAATGAATTTCTTTCTTGTTCATATTGCGAGATGCATGTAGAGTTTTTCCATAAAAATACACATTTGTATTTCAAAATCATGCACTTCCCGCTAAACCCATGTTAAAGATTAATTACTGGTTTCAAGTGGCATACTGTGTTACAAAAATATTTATACTGAAGTCTTTGTATCTTATACATTATATAACAATAAAGTTTATAATGATCGGTTATCATCTACATTAGGCATGTTATGCCCTAACATATTTAGTCTATTATGAACATGTAGTTTTTCCTCTAGTTTCGAAGGATCATTATCAGAACCTTCTTTTAATAATTCCCATAAATTGTTCTTGTCTAATATTTCGAAACCACCCTTATTTTCCGGGGCGATATCATATTTGAGTGCTTCCGACAACGTCTTTGAAGTTTCGGAAATTGGCGTTGGTGGTATTTTGTGTATCTCTTTGTTTATTGACTTCATTGATTTTGCATTGTACTTCTGAGGAATCATTGTGTTCTTTTTCGTTTTGTTTATTATATCAGAATCGATACCTTCACTTTTGTTGGGTTTTGTAGCGTTGTGAATTGCGTTGATTAGAGGCTTCTGGATTTGAGTGATAGCTTTCGGTTTCTTTGTTCTGTAGTGTATCGATTTAATATTGGAATTGGTGATTGCTGTAATTGTGTGAGGCATAGCAGATTCAGGATGAAGAAAAGCAACAGGTATCATTGTTTTGACTGGACTGACAGTCGTGATATCGTTGTGAATATTTGTTACTGCAGTTTTATTTTTTGTAGTAGTGTTATTGTTTACTTTTGTGATATTTGCCACAAAACTATTATTATGAATTTCACTCTGCTTTGGTGTTACATTAACTACCATGTTAACTGGAATGTGAGGCATAGCAACATCTGTTTTTTCAAGAACAACTTTGTGCAGTGATTTTTCCATTATTATTGGCGTTGATACTGGTTCTTCAATTTTGTCTTTGCTAGGCATTACTTGGGCTTTTTCCGTAGTTGTTTTTACAATGTCTGTAGCAGTAGAAATTGCAGATGAAATTGTAGAAGCAGCAGTTGTTGTAGTCGATACTATGCTTTCAATTTCTTTCAGCTTTAAAAAGAATTTTTCATGTTTATCTCCGTACGTTGCTTTCAGAGTTCCCTTTCTTCTAGGCAGTGGTTTTTTCTTAATTTCTTCTTTCTTCGGCATCTTCGGCAATACTGACTTTGGTACGATGAGTTCTCCATTTATCTTTGGCATTAAAATACCTATGTCATTATTAACATCTTTGGTCTCAGTTGTATTCACGTAAGTTACTGTTGGAATTATAATTGGATCGTCAATACTTTCGATTTTGATTATAGTAGAACTGTCTGTTGAAGTTTGATCTATTATAGTAGTTTTATGTGTAGCAACAGCTTCAGTTGTACTTGTTGTTGTACTGGTTTCAGTAGAAGTAGTTTCTTCAGTTGTCGAAGTCTCCGTGGTAGTCACTGTGGTACTTTCTGTAGTACTGTCGGTTATTGTAGAAGTAGTATCTACATTTTCTGTGGTACTAGTACTATCAGTATGATCATCATAGTTCTTCCTAAATTCGTAATCCCTGCTACAAATACGTCCACACTCGCATATGTTATCAATACTTGCGCTTGTTTTGAGGCTCGCTAGTTCAGTTTTATCAAACCAAGTTATAAAGTCATCGTCAGTAATTCCTCGGAGAAGAGGGCTTCCTGGTCTGGCATGGAAGAAAGTTTCGACTGCTAGGTCTGGTCGCGTTGAGGGATAGATCTTGGCGAATGCTGGTCGTAGGCTGGTGATGACGAATTTAGAGCGCACCTCGTATGTCACGCAGACAGGGCAAGTGGAACTGATCTGTAAAGAGTAGATGAGTATATGAGCATAATTGTTTTTGAAGTCAGAACAATTTTATCATAATAGGGTAAAGATTTGATCACTCACGTTTGCAAACACGAACCACACAGATTCTCCTCTAGATCCATAATGCAAGTCAGCGAACGTGGCACCATCCAGTACAACAGGGTTCACTGAATGCAACTCATATCCGGAGAACAGTGATGATTCTAGACGAAGAATGCCTGAACGTTCCTTGCCTTTCCATCTGGAATAAAATAATGAAATTATTTATAAGGGTATTGTCATGCCATAAAAGCAGCAGGGAAAACAAACAATGTATGACTTTTAAACTTACTTGAAACAAGTCTTGATGATCAACGTAGGCAGATTGCCTTGCAAGTCTTCGATGCTACTCCTTTCAGGACGAATCTCTTCGATGATGGCAGCTTGTATGTTTAACAAAGCATTCTCAGGTTTCGGTGTGTATGTGGAATAGGTTATTGTACCCTGAAATGTAAAAAATATTATTTAAATAATAAGGTTTCGGCACTCGGGGTTTATACAACGTGTAACGTTAAATGCGCAAAACCTCTTGAGAGGTCATTGTATTCATCATTATGAATAACTTTTACTACGGGCCAAACTTGTAATCGCAAAAAAAAATCAGCTGTTTAGTAAATTTTGACGAGTTATGCGAGCATAAATGTAGGGAACAACAATATTTTTTTTTCGAGATTTCAGCTTGGGTCCCATAGTAAAAGTTATATTAATAGTACCTGAACAGTAGCACAACCAGCGCCTGTGGCATACACGAACACTTTGGTAGGTAAGCCAGGCAGCTGGAGTGGCCGCGGTGGAGTGCGGGCGCGAAGTTCCAGAGTGTCTGTTAGCTCCATCCCAGCTGTCGCCAGTGACACTGTGAGAGCTCGGTGCCTGGAATGAATAACGGATAAATATTAGCACATCTTCTATCAGCAAACCTTTAAGAGTTTTTCTGTTATCGTAGTAAAAATTATGTAAAAATAACAAAGACTTCTTTGTTTTTGTATTTATTTGTATATTAAGTTAGTTAGTCATTTAATGTAGTATCTAGTGTAAATAGTTACATTTTCTCTAAATAAACATAAAAACAAAAAAAAAAAAAAAGTCGTTAGGTACAATACGACCGACGACGTAACTTGGCGGGTCTGAACTTCGCGCAGAAGGCTGCGCAGCAAGATTTTTTAGGAACCAAATGGTGACATGAGGCGAGTGTGAATGAGAGAACATCCGCGAATGTTCGCAAAGGCTATACTCAGGCCCGCCGAGTTACGTCGGTCGTATTGTACTACTCTGAATTTAAAAATTAAGGATAAGATACAGAGACAACATTTTGCGTAAACTGACGCATTTATCTGTCAAAATCACGCCAAAATGCACTATTTGTGACAGATTGAAGCATACTTCGCTATCTCACAAATAGTGCATTTTGGCGTGATTTTGCGAAAACTTATGAGTTTACGCTAAGTTTCGTATCTGTACGTATTGTACCAAACGATCATAAAAAAGTTGACAGCAGAAAAAGTGACAACTTCTGGAAAATATTCCTAACAAAATCACATTTTACTGCACCTTTACCAAATTTTGTATGTACAAAAGCTCGATTAATAACGTACAAGGGCAGTATTGTTGAGAACGGAAACGTTAGACACACTACTGGCACTACGAGTATCATCAGAATTTTAGGAAATAAAGTACACAAAGCGGTACACACCTATCATGAGCTAACGCAGCATATTGTGCAGCGGCTTTAGTAGCACTATAAGCGAGGCTGGGGTGTCGCTGCAGCGTCGAGGCGCGGTAGTACAGGAAGCGCGCGGCGGCCTCGCCCTCCGCCAGCGCGCCGCGCGCGCACGCCGCCAGCAGCACGCGCACGCCCGCCACGTATTGTTCCATTGTTACTGCTTCTGGAACGTGATTTGTTGGTAAGGATGATGATCTTTTGATGGTTAAACAAGGTCTGAATGCAACACGTGAAAGCGAAGGAAGTCCAAATTTTTCAGAGAGAACGGACACGCCTTATTGTCAACACTTTCCATACGAGCCAAACGTGTCACCGTTTACTGGTACTACGACATAATTAACGTAAAGAAACTCATGGCTTTGAAGATGGTTTGCGAAAGAACTCTACTAATATTTCTAGACACACTTCGGTTCACTTTGACTGTAAAAATAGTAGTAGAAACTGCAAATATGAATTAAGACTTGATGATTTTAAGCTCTAAAAGAATATTTGATATATATAATTTAGAAGCAACAATATTCTTTCTTCCTTACCATATGACGTAGTTTTAATATTCCTCGACGTTTCTTCTAGAAGCCAATCAGCAGCATCCTTCCTTGGCGCTGGCCATCCAAACTCGCCTTCTTCAGTTGTTGATGCATTCCTCAGAATCACTAAAGCTTCTGGAACTATAGGACTCCTGAAACAGGTATTACAAATCAGTTATTAGTTTTAATTTATTTATTTCTTTTAGATTAGAAAATAATTCGGCAACGGTCCTAGAGCACAGTGGTAGCCTGGTGGCAGCGGCCCCGACTTACGAATTGTAGGTCGTGGGTTTAAAAACCCAGGCAGGAGCTTTAATTTGTGTAAGCAATTTCATCACCAATGCTCTCAAAACGGCGAAGGATTACATCGTGAGGAAACCGGCATGTCCAAGAACCAAAAATTCGAAGACATGTGACAACTATCAACCCGCACTGGGCCCGTGTGGTAGATTACAGCCGACTCCCTCTGGAAGAGAAGAGGCCTGTGTCCCAGCAGTGGGAACATTAAGGGCTAAGCTACGAAAACTTTCAGATACAGTATGATTTTAAAAGCAATATATATATTATGATTACCTTGCAAGGACCAATGCTAAGACAGTAGCAGCAAGAGCAGCCGGTGACGTTAAGTTGTGAATGTTATGTTCCAAGTAATTTTGAGCTTTCTTAGCGACATCTGCATCGACCTGAAAAAAAAAACGTAAACCTAAGTGCTGTTTTTTTAACATATTTCGCTTGTTTTCGAACAAGCGTAGCCACAAGATGCCTGTTCACTCTTGTTTTGAAGGCAAACGGGTTTGGCTGTGCGCATAATAAATGTGGAGGAGAAGCGCTGAGTACGACTGGTCGGGATATCAACCAAGTGTGGATGGTACCCTGCAGTACGTCTTGACCCATGAAAGTAATAATTGTATTTCGTACCTGATTCTCCACACCAACTTCAAGCAAAGCTACCAAAGTCTCTGCTGTCACTTCAACTCTTCTCTCCCAATCAATTTCTTCTTGAGTCATATTACCATCTTTATCATAATAGTAGTACTCATTCACGTCTACATCCTTCGCTGTACCATTAGATTTTGTGATATCTACGGGATAGTAATCCACTTCTTTGTCTGCAGCTAGAGGTGTAAAGGATCCGTCAGAATTCTGTCGAGTTTGTATCCATTTCTTGATGTTTTGCAGTAATTCTGGGTCTACTGGGTAGTAAGACTGGATTTTTGTCAAGATTTCCAGAATTTTGATGGTAGATAGATGGCTGCTCATTCCGGGATGATCGCTGAACGAATTGTCGCTTTTTCGGAAAGATAGTAAGACTTGCACCTGAAATAAGAATTACGTTTTAAATTGTTGGTTCTTTCTAGTATAGTTTACGGTTATAGGATTGTATCGATTCATAATATCAAAAAGCGGAAGGTACAGTCGGTCTATTCTGTAGTGAGCTGTCATTCCACTGATGACACTATTAACAGCTCACTTCACTTAAGTTTTCACAGTGAGATTTTTGCAGAATACATCGGCAGTACCGTGGTGTGAATAAGCCGTATCTAGGTTTAAAAAGGGTCTGTCACAGGTATGAGTGAAAAAGATATCGCTACACAAAGCATAATTCTTCAAAAAAAATCAGTGGCACTCCGGAAGTGCCGACAGAAGTAAAAACAAAACACTAACAGAATACTTTGCCATCACTCACTGACATATCGGATATACATTAAAACCGAGTAGGTACGTCCCGAGGCGAGGGCAGCCAAACACATCCGAAGCGGGTATGTTTTTAAATCTATATCATCATCATCATCATTTCAGCCAAAAGACGTCCACTGCTGGACATAGGCCTCCCCCAAGCACTTCCACTTCGACCGGTTCTGTGCTTCTCGCATCCAACGGGTTCCTGCGGCCTTCACAAGGTCGTCGGTCCACCTTGTGGGAGGCCTTCCAACTCTACGTCTTCCGGTGCGTGGTCGCCACTCCAGAACCTTTCGGCCCCATCGGCCATCTGTTCTGCGAGCAATGTGCCCTGCCCACTGCCACTTAAGTTTGGCAATTCTGCGGGCTATGTCGGTTACCTTGGTTCTCCTGCGGATCTCCTCATTCCTGATTCGATCACGCAGGGAAACTCCAAGCATAGCCCTCTCCATTGCCCTTTGGGTGACTTTTAGCCTTCTTATAAGGCCCATTGTGAGCGACCACGTTTCAGTGCCATAAGTCATCACTGGCAACACGCACTGGTCAAAGACTTTCGTCTTGAGACACTGCGGTATGTGGGACGAGAAGATATTGCGTAGCTTCCCGAACGCTGCCCAGCCGAGTCGGATTCGACGATTGACCTCTTTCTCGAAGTTAGACCTACCTAACTGGACAGTTTGTCCTAGGTAAACATACTCGTCCACGACTTCGAGTGTAGCGTCTCCGATCTTTATGGGAGTGGGTGTTACATGGGCATTTGACATGACCTTCGTTTTGTCCATGTTCATTTTAAGACCCACTCTTTCGGAGGCTCTACTGAGGTCATCGAGCATTGTACTGAGGTCCTCCATAGTCTCAGCCATGACTACGATATCGTCGGCAAACCGAAGGTGAGTTATGTACTCGCCGTTGATATTGATGCCAGCCCCTTTCCAGTCCAGAACCTTGAAGACATCCTCCAGTGCAGCGGTGAACAGTTTCGGAGAGATAACGTCTCCCTGTCTTACACCTCGCTGCAGAAGAATAGGTTTCGAGGTCTGATCCTGGAGTCGGACTGACATAGTGGCGTTTTCGTACAAACACTTCAGCACCTCGATGTACCGATAGTCGATCTGGCACCGTTGAAGAGACTGCAGCACAGCCCATGTCTCGATCGAATCAAAGGCTTTCTCGTAGTCCACGAACGCTAAGCAGAGAGGCAGGTTATATTCTTCGGTCTTCTGTATAACCTGTCGCAGCGTATGTATGTGGTCTACGGTGCTAAAGCCTTTACGGAATCCGGCTTGTTCGGGAGGCTGGAAGTCGTCAAACCTGCGCGCGAGACGGTTCGTGATGACTCTCGAAAACAGCTTGTAGACATGGCTCAGGAGGGAGATGGGCCTATAATTCTTAAGAAGGGCATTGTCGCCCTTCTTAAAGAAAAGTATCACCACGCCTCTGTTCCATGCCTGTGGTGTTTTACCCTCGAGTATGACGGAACCAAACAGCTTCTGAAGGGCCTTAAGAACGGGTTTTCCGCCGGCCTTCAGCAACTCGGCCGTAATTCCGTCATCACCCGGCGCCTTGTTGTTTTTGAGCTGCTTCAGAGCCATCCTAATCTCATACAGGCTGACGTCCGGGATGTCTTCGGTATAGTGCCGGGTCAATCTAGCTCTCGGGTCGTTTGCCAGATTCATAACGGGGTTACTTGTTGACGTGTATAACTGTCCATAGAACCTCTCGATCTCTCTCAACAGCTCAGGTTTGGCGGATACGATCCTGCCATCTTCGGTCTTCAGTTTCATAAGCTGGCTCTGCCCAATAGACAGATCTCTAGCAAAGACCTTGGAGCCTTTATTTCGCTCTATCGCGTCCTTAATACGGTCTGTATTAAAGCGGCGAAGATCGCTTTTCAAGGACTTAGAGATCTGTCTATTGAGTTGCCGGTACTTTTGCGCATCATCCGAAGACTGCAGGATCATCTCGCGCCTCTCCTTCATGAGCCGCAAAGTAGGATCAGAGAGCTTCTTTTTTGAATTCGTACGATGGGTCTTGAAGATCTTAGACCCGACCGTATGGACAGTTTCCACGAACCCATCGTTATAATCGTCCACGGAGCTCCCTAGGCATTCGAAACGATTCTGGAGTTCGAGCTGAAAGCTCTCGGGGTTATGGATCTGGATCGGTGCAGGACGGAGCGTAGACTTCATCAGTCGAGATCTTTCCAGCTTGATATTTAAGTTCAATGTGCCTCTTACCATGCGGTGATCACTTCCGGTTTTCACCGCGTTGATCACAGAGACATCATTGAACACTTGCTTCTTCGTCGACATAATGAAGTCAATCTCATTTTTAAATCTATATATCGTATTATAAACAAAACACGCGCGGTGTCGCTTACGGTAACAGTGGCGCGAGTTCAATGGTTTTTTCTCATCTCAAAAAATGTCCAACGCGCCTAAAGAAGTTTTCAGTTCAAAAAACTAAACATCTAAAACCCGATGTGCTATATTTACGACCGGGTACATAATGTATGTTTTTATTACCTGTTCAGGCAACTTTCTCAAAATCCTTTCCCTCTCAGCATCATCCACCAAATGAGGTATATGTTCCAATGCCAACAATGGAGCCAAACTTGCAGAAGCCGCTGATAATTGAGAGTCCCTCCAGACCTCAGCCCATTGGTCAGTTGAGTCGGTTTGAAGACTGTACAGAGGAAGATGGAGACCGCCAGACACCAAAAGAGTTCCACTGGCAGAGCCAGGGACCACGCCATGAGGTAGATCGAGCTCCAATACTTGGGAGAAACCGGCTTCTTCGTTGAAGTTCCAAATTCTGAAAAAGTTATTGAATATAGAAAATAATTTAGAACTATTTTATGGCAAGACCGCTCCTTAGTCATCAATTCATTAAAAGATTGAATTGTGTTATGAAATCATAGTTATTTATTTATTTAGGGACAACAAACAGTAGTGTAATAATAAGTTTGTTTCGGCCTTTCTTGTCAGACTTGTCAGATAGGAAACGCCGACCTCATCTAGTTTAAAAAAAAATTATGATTGACGTGTAAAAGTGTTTGTGCAAACCTACTTACAAAAATAAAATCATTTATCATAAGTAAACATAGGTTAGAACGTAATAATAGATGTAACAAATACACTACTCACAACGTTATCCACATATTACTAAACAGATCTACTAATAGTTAGAAAGATCGA
This sequence comes from Oligia strigilis, assembly GCA_951800025.1. Lineage (NCBI taxonomy): Eukaryota > Metazoa > Arthropoda > Insecta > Lepidoptera > Noctuidae > Oligia > Oligia strigilis. Next base: position 4,621,919 of record OX637550.1, read on the forward strand.
TATAAAAATAGACAGAATGAAAGTAAACATTACTCATAGGGTTCTGATCACTTAAAATAGTAACAATTTATTTATTAATGGCCTTGATAAAGTGACACGGTGTTTTAAACGTTGTGTGTCTTTCTGTGCCTGACAATTAGTGGGTCTCCAAGTGTGGGGTAGTACTCTAAATGCCCGACTCGCTAATTGATTACATTTCCTTCAAAACAAAACTTCATCATCATCATCATTTCAGTCGAAAGACGTCCACTGCTGGACATAGGCTTCCCCCAAGCACCTTCACTTCGACCCGTTCTGTGTTTTTCGCATCCAACGAGTTCCTGCAGCCTTCACAAGGTCGTCGGACCACCTTGTAGGAGGCCTTCCAACGCTACGTCTTCCGGTACGCGGTCGCCACTCCAGAACCTTTCGGCCCCATCGGCCATCTGTTCTGCGAGCAATGTGCCCTGCCAACTGCCACTTAAGTTTGGCAATTTTTTGGGCTATGTCGGTTACCTTGGTTCTCCTGCGGATCGCCTCATTCCTAATTCGATTTCGCAGGGAAACTCCAAGCATAGCCCTCTCCATTGCCCTTTGGGTGACTTTTAGCCTTCTTATTAGGCCCATTGTGACAAACAAAACTTACTTCCATGGAACCAAAATGTCTAGCACCACTGTCAATTCATACAAGTAAAATGTAGATACTAAACAACCTTTTCAACTCACCTAAAATCAGCCTTATCACCCCAAAGAGCACTGAAGCCGACAAACTTGATCCTCATATCAGCAGCTAGCGGCCAGACCAGGAGCCTTCTCTCAGAAGGTGCGGCGCCCCTGCCAACAGACAAGCGCCCCCCCTCCCACCACACCCACCACGCACACCACGAGTCTGCGCCGGAGCAGTCCTCGTCGCTCTCCGTTTGTTCTGCACTTGCTAGGTGGACGTCGTAACCTGAGAAAAAAAAATACACATTATCGTCTGAATAAACAAGGAAGACGTACTACTTAGTTTGACTATTCATGACCTAAACAAGTCTTGCTTTCTTCCAACAGGACTAATAACTTTTGTGCACTCACCATGTTTCCCTTTAGCAATCCACACCCTGGTTCTCTCGAACACAACCCGGTACATATCGTCCGAAGGTTCCCGTATAGCTGACAGTGCAACATGAGCCGCTCCTTGAGCTCGCAGTTCCAGCACTAATCCTGCTCGATTTCTTGGTGCTGCCACCCACTGCCACTCCCAGGATCCTCGTGATGACACTGCTAGATGTTCTGGAGATAATAATAATGAGTAAATTAGGAATAAGTTACAATCGGGTAATTGCGTAATAAAGGCAATACCTTTCACTTACACAATATTCAACAACTGACAGTAATTGCGTTATTTAGTGTGTTGAGCAAAGCAATATAATAGCAATTTTCTTCAAAATCTTTTGGATTGCTATTGTTAGTAGTGTGTTACGCAATTAATGTGCAGAAAAATTTATTAGATGAAAGTGACACGAAAATGTATTTTAATAAAAGATCTGAAAGAAAAAATGGAAATGTACAAAATTACTCCTAAGAATCAGTAGTAAATATAAGAGTAAAGGCAAGAAAGTAAATTCAAACAAATTCTAGAAAGATTTGGCTTTCCTCTGCCTCGTGTTTTGTTTGACACTGTTGCTAATTGACCTTATATTTTATTCACAGACAATAATGTCAAGAATTCTTTAGTATCTCTTACAATGTTCTCATTACAGTACTACAGTACTGGAAGACCTGTGTATCTGTGATATGTTCAGCAAAAACCGACTTATTTTTAATTTTATTCAGTAAGAACCAGTAATTTACTGCCAATTTTCTGACCTGAGTGGGCCACAATAGCACGAACGCGCTCAGTAAACGTAACATGAATGAACGCTTTTAGAATGCAAAATACTCATTTCGTTCTACAATATTCACACCTAAACAGGCAAAAGACTTTACATTAAACCACAAACTTTTATAACTGGTAACACCTATATTTTCTGCAAATAAATGATTCTTAGTCTCATTCTATTGGTGATAACTTAATGTGCTTGTCGTAAAAATTCTTACCACTTAGAATTTTTGTTTCGTTTACGTTGCGCGTTCGTGCCTCAGTACCTAATTCTGTTTTTATTAATTAAGGTCTGACTTGATTACTGACAGTATGTTCTAACTTACCATTAGCACAGAAGTAGGCGCTCTGCGTATCAGTCCTGTGCAGGCCTTCAGGTAGAACCAGCACGCTGGCTGATCTGATCACTGACCCGACCAGGGTCTCGTTGTTGAACGACGTGTAGGACACTGAGCAGTTGTCGGCACTGTAGCCTGTTACTTCCACTGTAAAAACAGAAAAATATGGGATGTTAGATTTTGTTTTTACTTCAGATAATGTTTTTGATACCTTTAAACGAAAACAAATTCGAGTAAAACTTTGAAGGGTCTATTTGTTAAAGAAAAGTTAAAAAATAATTATTAGTGTGTCTTTGAATATCTATAACCTTTTAAAATGTTTGCTAGTACCTACTTATAGTATAGTTCGACACTCATTTCACATCTTAAAATCAAAGAAAATATTGCCCAATATTCTAAACCAGATATAATGTTAATGGATGCATCTTACAACTTGTTTCATTTCCAACGCTTTGCTAATACAACAACCATAATTTTACTAAGCAAATATGACCTTTACGACACATACCTAGAATACATAATTTACAACCACTCAAACATAATGATCATCATCGAAAGCACTAAGATTTACGTCATCGACGTGTCATCATAAATCAGAGACATATTTAGGATGACATGAAATAATTTTATCTCCCAAAGTCCCATTGAACCCCATTCACGACGCAGCATTCTTATATCTATTTTTTATGACTATGACCGTAAGGGAATTGCGACAGTCTAGAACAAGAGTTTAAGCGAATTTACAAAGCAAAATGCAGAAAAGAATAACCGCTGTTTTATATAATTAAAACTTCAAGCACAGAAAATGTACAGAGTGTAAAGAGAGGCTTAATGCCATAAGCATTTTCTACCAGTCAACCTTTTGGTGGTGCAGAGACAAACAGTGGCTGGGTTCAATTATATACGTATATATAAATATATACTTATACCTAATTAAATATAAACACAAATAAATATACATAAATACACGAATATACTAAAAAAATAAAACAAACAAAAGGTAAATATTAATGTTGTGATGATACTGCCAGCTTCTTACGAATGTGCGCACGAAGATGCTTCGAATAAAATATATCTATCGTATTTAAAATTGTCAAAATTGAACATAGGCTGAAATGAAATAGAGTCTTGGCTGGAATAATTTAAAACATTATGAACATGTATTTTAATATAACTTTGCTGTATATCTACTATAAGTAGGAAGATAGTTCGAAGAAGATGAATAAGGTCCATGTATAGAAAAGTCTGAAGTAGTGAGGCAAACTACACAACGATCTATCGTCATGATCGCAGACCTAAAAAGATTAACGAATTTCGTGACGGTATTGCAAGGCAAGAAGTTAGAGAAACACTAACTATTCACTAACAAAACTATTTACCCACTATGACATTTTAATTATTGACTACTAAATACTCCTTGACATTTTGTAATATTTATTGTTATTCAACATGTTATTTTGATAGTAGATTGTAATTTTTGTATAAGTACCTAAATTTTGCATGCCCAAGTAACGGCAGAGCATGGAGAACATTATCATTATAAACGGTAAAAAAAAACACAGTTTTAGAGATAGGGAAATTGTTTTTATTTATGATATAGGGCATGTATTATAGTAATAGTTCTTTGGAAAATAATCATTCTTTAGTAACATTAAATAATTTAAAAAAGTAATTTAAAAAAATTAAACCGACTTCAAAAAGAAATCAACTCAAAATTATGAAATAACTTTAATTTCGGAAGTCGGTGTCTTGGGATCTGTATTTTAGTTTTTTGCCACCGACTTCCGAAATTAAAGTTATTTCATAATTTTGAGTTGATTTCTTTTTGAAGTCGGTTTAATTTTTTTAAATTACTTTTTATTTCGTAATTTTTAGTTTTTGCACTAGAATTTGACCAAGGTTTTGAGATGTTTTCCCTTTGACACTACACCCGTAGCTCGTATCAATACGCCAGGCCGTCACACTTACACGTATTAGTCCATATCTTGAAAATTACTGAACCGATTTTGATGAAACTTGCACTGTTCCCTAAGTTGAAGTAAATGTAAGCTAATACAAAAAAAATGGTCACGATCCGATTAATAGTTGCTGAGAAATGCGTGGACAAACATACATACATACATACATACATACATACATACATACATACATACGTCTATGAAATTTTGTATATTTGTTTGGAAGCCTTAGTAGATTGTCATATGTGAATATAATGCAATTCCAATAATATTACATACATACGTATCGAATTGATAACCTCCTTTTTTTTGAAGTCGGTAAAAAAAAACATTATTGCTGTGAACACCTGTGACTGGCTGTGATGTTGAGCGCTCTAACCGTGTAGCCAAATATTAAAAACTCAATTATCTCGAGACTGGAAGCGGTATTGCTAAGTTTGTAAACGTGATCATAAACTGCATATATCAAGTAACCGAATGACGGTATTAGTTTGAATTTTAACATTTTTGGACAATTATATACTATTGCAGTGGACCCTTCATTTGATTTAACGGCTGCTTCAACTCAAAACAAAATTGTTATTTCGAAGCAACCAAATCTAAATAAAACATCCTCCATTAACTTTCATCTCCCAACTTATACCACAACCCAGGATCACGCGTTCCCCGTAGCATACAATCGTATTGCGAAGGTAATGGAATCTGCTACGTTTATTGCTAGCGCAGCCGTAGAAAACACTCGGAAAGCAATTCAAATACAATGAGTGTCATTTTATTGACGCAGGATTGAAGTTAAACTTGGCGGGAATGGTGCTTCAGATAGGTAAGTATGGGAAAAAGTTAATTTTGAGAATTTAGAACGGATCAAATGGATGCTAGAGAGTAAATTGGTTTCCAGTTGTGATTTTTGGAGAATTGGTTTGGTAAATTAGCCTATTGCAAATAGGTTATTCGTAAAGGCGCTCCCTCATCGTGAGCATTCGCCTGTAATAAACCTTTACCTACGGCCTAGCCGTATTGCTTCTACCTAACATAATTGAAACCAGCAGGGTAGGTTACCTAATACATATTATGTATTAACCTACCCTGCTGGTTTCAATTACCACTTAACGCTACCTAGCAGTTGACGGCGTGCGCAGTCTAATTGCAAAGTCCTAGGTTACAGTGAAATCTTGGATAGTTATATTACAAGCGAAAGCTTCCGGTGAAGGAGCAAGGTTAACAAGCAGTTTGGGAGTAGACAAATATGAAATCAAAAATATTTTACAACACGTTAAAAAATAAAACGCAGACTTGGCAAATTGTTTGTTTGTTGTTTTCATCTTACAGGTAACTTTTGCAATCCACAATGCCTTCGATGTTATTACGTGATCAAAAACTGTGACTTGCACTGCTTTTTCTGAGTTAGCAAGCATACGATAAGTACGTGGGGCCCGTGGCTAAATAATAACAGCCGCACAGGTCGATCGATCAGGTTAAGCTACGCTTGCCGCGGTTGGATGTATGGGTGACCATCTTTACATACCGTGACCCCTACGTGCCTCGGAAAGCACGTTAAGCCGTTGGTCCCGGCTGTCATTCGTGGATTAGTTTGACAGTCGTTACGGGTAGTCAGAAGGCCGAAAGTCTGACAACCAGTCTTACCAAGGGGTATCGTATTACCCAGTAACTGGATTGTGGAGGTCAGATAGGTAGTCCCTCCATGTAAAATACTAGCTGCAACCGGTTTGACTGGAAGCCGACCCCAACATAGTTGGGAAAATTCTAGGCAGATGATGTGACTATGATACGCACGTATAACCAAACTCACCTTCACATCACATACATATACAACATATACCTTCATACATATCTTGTTACTTTATCCCCTCAAATCCAACCTCATTTGCCCCCAGAGATACAAATGCAACATTATCATAACTTATATAACCGCTGCCTAGCTCCTATCTATTGTCTCAATTGCTAATTTGCCTCGAAATACACGGCTTTGTTGCTCCGAGTCCAATTTAAATGTTTATTGAAACAGCTCCGTGAGTTGGACTAGACAATGAGAATGTCTCACTAATCGTGCAATTTGAATACACAATTCATGTATCATCAGTGGGAAGGGATTTAGATTGTGGTGTGGAATTAGATTGCTTTCCAGTAGTGATGTGTGAGGTAGCTAATAGGTGAAGCTAAGCTATGAAATTATTTTGTGTCTATTTCCACTAAGACTAAGAAGTGGTGTATATATGATCAGAGCTAAAATGCGCTTTGCGCGAGACAGCTCTACGAGGAAAATAACTATTTAGTTCATCGTCTTTGTCGTCGTCAAGCTTTGGTGCCGTATTATGACGTTTATTAGTTAATGTCATCATGATTCCAGTGCTGGTAGAGAGAGACACGAAGCTTTACATGAGCAATAGCACCATCCCTTGATCTCTCTGAGCACCATCCCTTGATCTTGATCAACACCATCTCATGATGATGATGATGTCATTATTAACAACTTCACAATACGGCCTCTGCTCCGTACTTCACATATCTACACCAGTCGCACTTCCTTTGTTCTTAATTTAAGCTTGCATCCCTACATCCTTCGTTTCAACGAGTATTTAAAAAAACAGCTTCGTTGAACCCCTTCCTACAAGAGCTAAACCATGAAATTTAAACGATCCTATTAGTTGTACAGTAAAAGTCAGATCGTATTATACCGACCATTAAAGGGCATTTTCGGACGTCATATATTACATTAACAAGAAGATTTTTTTCTTTTTTCTTTATTTTAAGGGCTTTATCGTTGAGCGGTAACGTCGCCCTGTAACATCAGCACAATCAACTAAACCTAAAAACAGATAACACTTTAAAACAAAGAATGCTAGTTTGTACAGTATCCTAGCTTGTTCCGATAAAGGATAAGCCACCAATATCATACTTATTTATAGGGCAAGTAAATTAAATCTCAAAGCCCCATTCCGCACACCCTCCATCAAAACATGTTGCACATCTTCTACTCCAAATTCTTCACAGTTGGGTGACGTTACCTTTTCATCAGAAAATAATTAATTCTAGTTGCCCAAATGTATTTTAGATGTAGAAGAATGGGCGAAAACTCCTTAGTTACTCTTTAAAAATAAAATTATTTTTGCAATTTTTTTTACATTCATTAGAAAATCCAAAGTGAAGACGATGTTCTTAGAATATAAAATTACTATACTGCAATATATAACATATACATCTCTAAACAGCTTTAGATTGTGTTCCGGAATTAGTTCCAACAGAAGCTCAACCTGTATTGTGGCTGAATAATTCTGACCTGGGATAAGTGCTTGAATAAATTGTCTGCCATGTTGAGAGGTGTTTTAATTAATGAATGAAAGGATTTAGATTACCTATTCAAATCCTTTGATAGGAGTAATGGATGCGTTAGCGGTCCATTTATATTAAGTAAAATAACAACATAATCATGTGGGAATTACAGCCGTTTCGAACTTTCAAAGGTAGATTACATAATCTACCTTCTCTTCTGTAGATGCAGGAGGGATTTGAGTAAGAGGAGACTAAGAAAGAACATCCACCTGGTGAGGCGCAGTGATGACAGGTGGAGGAAGTATGTGAAATGTCAGACGACATATCGCGGGCGAAACCTGGATGAGGCTGGCACAGGAGCGTGGTGATTGGCACAAGATAAGAGAGTCTATGCCCAGTAGTGGGTGAAGTCGCTATGGATGTCGATGATGAAGAAAAAGATCAAGAAGATAAAGTGTTAGCCACCACGGATCTCGTTCAATGTACTTTACAAAATATCGTTGTTTATCTATAGTAATGCTGAAGTTTGTCTACGCTCTGAAGTGAATAATGAGAGTGCAAGAAAATTCATGACAAAACGCTGCAGTTTTTACAAATCCAAAAAATGCAACTAGCTTTCTAGATTTTTTAGTCTCTACAGCTCATAGATATCCGTACTACAGCTACAAGCTCTTTTCCTAAAAATGCTGAAATTTTTGAATCTGCTAAATCTAAAGATAGGTGGACGGATTCAAACTACAAAGTCGAATTGACTTGAAACAGCAAACTGTGCAAGAGAAAAATCTCATAAAGATAAAGTGTGGATCGTCGAAGTTATTTCACCCAACTTTGAAGAAAAATAATTCTACTTTGCTGATCTGGGCAACACTGTGCACGCAGAAAGTTGGTTTCAATTAAAGATGGCTGGAAAGATTTTACTGATTTGATAAGTACACCCAGTGAAGTTGAATATACATAGGTTCTTGGCAAAAATGAAGGCAGTTCTATTTGTGAAGCTTACCTAAGAAGCTAAGGGCAGGGACTCTAGGTAGACGCGTTTATATTGGCTAAAAGATAATATTCTTGCTGCTAATATATGAATTCCACGTAATTTTACTGAATGTGTGTGTATGTGTTTTTATGTTGGGGTCGGCTTCCAGTATAACCGGATGCAGCTGAATACATTTTACATGGAGCGACTGTCTAAAAGAAAAAAAAATCTAAAGTAAATTAAAGCTAAATTGTATCCTGTAGGTATTTATATCTATTTCTATAGTAACACGAGCTAAAAAACATAACCATATCACTCTACAGCTGTATTAATTTCCAACAAACTGAAAGTTGGCCAAAGTTTGAGATCAGCCCTCACAAATTTCGGGTGTCTTTAATTTCACAATTACGTAAGATTCCGGTTTAAGAATTCGCCTTCACAACTTCATTAAAATATTTTGCTCAACAGATTTCTTCGACGGAGGTTCGGAATAAATTTCTGGTAAAATCTTGGCGTTCTCCGTCATTAATTAAGTATTCGTGTAGCTAATAATAAATCTTAAAATTGACAGAACTGATGCTGATGAGATTTAAAGTTAAAATTTTTCTAGGATGGATGTTGTGGTGGATTAATCAATTTGTTTTGAAGAGACGAACGATACAAGTGGGAAAGTAATAACTTGGTACCAGCCAGCTAAGAAAATGTTAGGGAAAGGTAATTTATGTGTTTACAATTTTGAAGTCACAAAAGAGAATAAAGGCGCAGTTCCATTGTTGCCTACTAAGGCTTCATGTTTGTAATGCTTAACATAAACTTTAAAAACGTTGGTGAAAATGTGTATAACAAACTACTTGATGACTTAAACAAAAACTCCTTTATCATAACCATTTCAGTCGAAAAGAATATTAGGTATTTACCTATCTATAAAATTACATACACATACCAGTAATATTCTTCCTGCCGGGTGTGTTGACAGCCACTCTGACCACCAACTGTGTTCCCCCGCGTGGTCCGAGTCGGAGTCTCTCAGTGACGTATAGCGCTCCTGTGCTGGCAAATGCTGCGCCCGCGCTTAGGGCTAGGAGTGCTGTTACCTGAGAAGTAAGAAATAGTGTAAAGCTGGGATCCTTTCATATAATTAGACGAAATTCTATTCGAGGAAAATTGCAAGAATTTCATTGTATTTTCTTATTGTTAGCTGAAGATATTTTATTAATACTACGATATAATGCATCTGTTAACCTGGCACATATGACAATCCTAGATTTCCAGTAATGCCTAGCTAGGTACCTGCTCCAGAATCAGTTAGGATTGCTGTCTGATATCGCTGTATGCCTTCGAATTGAAAAATTATTCTGGTAGGCAGATAATCATTCATTGAAGTGCTGTTTTGAAATATTTTAAAAGCCAACCTTTTTATTAATGTTGAAAAAATAAAACAACTATACGCTAGTTATTTGAAGAAATTATATTGCCACTGTTGAAACTTTCACGTCCTAGTATCTACTTACTAAAAGAAGAGATACAAAGATAAAACCAAACAAAGTAAAAGCAATAAGTCCATGGTTTTCTTTCCCGTAGAAGCAGAGGAGTGTTATAAATAATCGATATGATATTAGCTTAAATGGAATTTCTCGAGGTGTCCCAGAGGTGCAAAGCCAATAGCGACTGGATCGTTGTTATTAAAGCGGCAACCATGCGTTTGATTCTCCGAAGACTTTCTCAAAATATAATTTTGATAAAAATCTTTATTAGAATAAAAACTTTCATATTCTTGAAGCTTTCATTGTATAAATTGTGTTTTGTATTACGTAGAATAGGTATACGAGAAACAGGCGAATCAAAATTTTCAGTTTTATCGGTCTAAACGTTAGAAGATTTCCAAAGAAGTTGTAATAATTTTATTTGAACAACCGACCGACACGACAAAATGAAAAAAAAAGTATGGAGGTGTCCCAGTAGTGGGAATACATAAGACAATAAAAAGAAGTACAGACGCCAGCACATCAAGCTATCCGAAACTGTAAAAAATTCCCAATCAACTTTGAAACTTATGCTTTAGCGATAAAGTTGAAAATCTATTAAATAAATTTGACAGATTGTAGTAGCTTGATGTGCTGGCGTCTGGACAATGTTGGATGAAAAAAAATAATATGGTAGAATCGCCGATATACATTGAGATTGGCATATATTAATATGTCGATTTTATAGGTAGGTAGTTCATATAATCAGACCTCTCTCATCTGTTAACATATCTACTTTATTTTCATAATCAGAGTAAAATTCAGTCGCTCACGAAAATTTCGTAGAAACATTTAAATTAAGGATTGTAAAGTGAATCGTAATCAGAACTTGATTTAATTAATTGCGGTTTCAGTAATGAAGTTGTGTAATTCAATTCGTTGTCACATGAAACTGGGTCATATTTTATTGAAAACCAGAAATTAAATACTGCCAAAGATAAGTAATTTTGGAAACAAAAATAGAAATATGAAGCCTTCGACAAAAATAAGACTAACGAGCAAGTAAAATAAACCCAAAAGTCATTTATTAAAAACAGTTGAGGCCAGAAGAATTCCATTAGAATCTAATGATTGACTGGCTAAAAATGGAGGTTTCTATATTTAGTATAACTTTACCAGTTATTATGAATACATAAGATACTATAAAAAGCCTATAACGTTCCCACTGCTGGGACACAGGCCTCCTCTCTGTGAGAGGGGATGGGCCGTAATCTGTAATTATCAGTATTATCCGTAATTATTATGAATATTATAGAGCTAATGGTATCATTGCTGAACCTCAATGCGTATATTCAAAATGGAAAACTTGGTAATAAAATAGTAGACTTTTTGACAAGGGAGCAAAAACTATTTTGAAGGCGAGAGTTTTTCTTTGAATCCTGACCGCAGAGCTTAAGAGCGTTTACGCCGTACGGCATTTCATACAAACTTTCAAGCCATTATTTTTCGTTTACTAAGAACTTTCTTTTTGAATAGATGTGATAAAGAGATATTTTTAGAGTAAAGATTAAGAAATCTCAATTTAAAAACTTGTATTTTTGACTAGAAAATAAATACTGTTAACAAATTTCACATAACTCAGATTTTGAAATACTTTTAGGTATCACGGAAACTAGAAAACAGAATTTAAAATAAAAAATGATTTCCACTATACAACTGAATACTGGACTTGTCCATAGCCGAGCAAAGTCATGGTCACAAAGAATATCAGTCTCAAAGTGTGATTTGTAGTGTTGATTCGTCAGATATTTGGGAAAATAGAGGTGGGATAAAGGGGTGGCAAGGGGTCGTAGTGGGGTGCACAATTATCCCCAAACGGATAACCCCCCAGATAGTAGGTACCTAGACGGTATTTACCTTATCTTGTACCGTGAATATTTTAATTTAAGAGTCTCGTTCGTGATTTATCGTTCAATTTACGCTTTTCGAGTGTAGCTTTAATTGTTGCTTCGTTTGTTATTTTGTAATGAATTTGTTAACGTTATGACACAAAGGATTTTTGGATAATTGAGGGTGCTGTATAATTGCTGACGTTCTTGTGTTTCATTGTTTGTTTTTATGAGTTCACCATTGGTTGATTTGTCAAGGAAGAAGGAAGAGATTGCGTTCTTGATACCTACTCGCATCTGTCAGTTTCAAATAAACGAACACGAGTTTTGCGAATTTGATGTTTATCCTAACTTCCTAACTAATCCCACTAATATTATAAAGGCGAAAGTTTGTGAGTGTGTTTGTGTGTGTGTGTTTATATGTTTGTTACTTCTTCACGCTCAAACGGCTGGACCAATTTTGATAAAATTTTGTATGGAGGTAGCTGACACCCTGGATTAATATATAGGCTACTTTTTATCCCGATATTCCCACGGGATCGACACTTACGCGGGTGAAACCGCGGGGCGCAGCTAGTTAAACATAATTATTACACATTGGGTACTCAATTGTACACATTGATACAGAACAGAAATTGAAGAAAATCAATTTAATTCTTGTCGATGCAGATATCTTTTTGAGGTTGACTATACCTACTTTATCTATCATCATGTCCACACCCATTTAGATAACATCGGCCCATAAAAACCATATAGCTCACTCGATAAACCCTACTGAACCCAAACTAGGCGATAGCCACATGTGATACCGATTTGTTTGCCATCCGCGTCGCTCATCGAATCCCGATTAGGGATTCCGGGGATGATCCCGACGATTCAGACGCGGATCCCGGCAAATGGAGCGATTAGGCAATCTACCCGCTTTAAGCGCTTCAAACTCAAATCAGCGTGTGGGAGCGTCAGTGTACGGCAGGCGCTGTTTGAAAAGCGCAGGTTGTTCGGAGTTGCGATAGAGTTACCTACGAATGTTTGTGGGTAATTCTGGCGGTTCTGTATATTTGAGTTATCTTTGTGTTGCATTTCGATGTATTTGAAAGAAGAAAAAGAAAGAAGGAAAATACATTTACTTAGCACAGACTAAAAGACACACAATACACCAGATACATACATCAGATAAAAATAAAGATCAAATAAAAAGTGAAAAGTCAATAGTGTCAATCCCTAGCAAATGACAGCTCACTTTAAGCTCACTTCACCTAAGTTATCACGGTGATCTTTTAACATAATAGCACCGCTGGTCGGGATATCAACCAAGTGTGGATAGTACCCTGCAGTAGGTACTTCTGGTAGTCCGGTAGTAAAAGGGCGATGGTAGTGTCAGGTCGTGGAGCAAGACCCAGAGGCAACCGACATTACGCCCATTGTGTCACCCTTTGTACAGTTTCTATATTTATGTCTGTAATTTATATGGTGTACATAATAAGGACTATTCTATTCTATTATATTACGCCATTGCATTAACCTGTTACATTAACAATAATTATTTTGTGTAATTACGAAAATCTCACTAAGTGTACCTTCATTAAAATACTAATTAACCACAAGCTTATTAACTAAATAGTCCGCATGTATTCGCGTTAGAATGGAATTAATTCCAAAGCCACTTGGGTTGTTTCTATTGAGAGGCTGGAAAGCTTACAAAGACTAAGTCGAGGTAATACCTACGGTGTTTTAACGAACTAAATGCTAGGTAATTTACTTCGAGTTTCTCTAAGGTTAGTAGGTTTGTGTGTTTTCAGTTAAATGTATTACTAAGACATAAATTATATACTAACTAGCAGTGCCCCGCGGTTTTACCCGCATAAGTGTTGATCCCGTGGGAATCTCAGGATAAAAACTATCCTATGCCCTTCCCCTGGATGGAATCTATCTCTCTACCAAATTTTATCGAAATCCGTTCAGTAGTTTAGGCGTGAAAAGGTAACATACAGACAGACAGATAGACAGAGTTACTTTCGAATTTATAATAATTAGTATGGATTGAATTGCTTGAATTGCTACTTAGCTCTCTTCGTCTCTCCTAAGTTTGCTGTGTCCGACAGATCAATATGGACCCTCCTTATTGATCTTTTACTGTGTTATACCATCTATGTAATACATATGGAATGCAATAAAGAATTGAGTAAATAAAAAAACATTAAATAATAGGTTTACAAAAAGTGTACTTATGGTTCAGAAGTATTTATTAATCTAGGCCTTTAATAGGATTAGAATAATCTGGATAGACTATAAATCATCCTGTCTTTATCTATCTACATTACATCGTATTTGTTAATGATTCCAACCTAAACAAACATTTTGTTTCTGTAACGGTTCTCGCTGGTATTTAAAGGTCTTGTTTGTATTGAGAATTTTAAATAGGTATCTGTTTGTTATTTGCAGATACTTGTGGGAACCTATTTCGGACAGTATTGATGACCGATCTGTCAATATAACGGTTTGTTTTCAAAAGTGGAGATTGATTCTGTTTTAACATTATTTCGAAAACTCTGTCTGTTACCCTTGTTCGTCGAGAAGATTAATTGCCATCACAGAATCTATGTTTATTGACGCGTTATTTGAGGTTTGCTACGTGGGTGTATCGCTGGTGTGTTGTTTATAATATGTTTGTGTAAATAATTTCATCAATGCTGCTCTCAAAACGGTGAAGGAAATATCATGAGGAACCCGGCATGCCCTAGAACCAAAAATTCAAAGACATGTGACATCTACCAACCCGCAGTGAGCTCGCGTGGTAGATTATAGCCCACTCCCTCTCACCGAGAGGAGGCCTGTGTCCCAGCAGCGGAAACCTGACTAGCAGCGCCCCGCGGTTTCACGTTTTAATCTAGGGTGTCAGCTACCTCCATACTTTTTGTTTCTTGCACTTGTTTCTCTTACATAATTTTATGTAGTTACTTGCAGACTACCGAAAGAAGCACGCACTCTCGTCTTTTGTTTCGACCCCTTCTTCTATTTACGAGTACCTTGAACTAATCTAAATGAAGTCGTGTGAAACTGATGAACCTAATCCAATTGAGCGCAGCCCTAGCTTAGCTGAATACGGTCCGTTCCGTGTGAGCGCGTCCTTACGATCGATTAAGCCAGAACTGCCCATCGGCAATGCAATACAATCAATTGACTAAAGCGTCTGTATTTTCGCCAATACAAATGAACTAGTTTTTTAGTGTTCATTTCAAAGGTGAATTAGGGCGTTTTGTTCAGGCAGGTCATTTATAAAACATTACTCTTATTTTGGTATTTGCTGCAGTTCGGTGAAAAGGATAGAAACTTCGATGATAGGCTCTCCATTAGAAAATACATGATTGTGCAAATTATGGTAGAATGTGCTCGAAAAATATTGTTGAACCAAAAAATAAAAAATGGCACTCCAACAGTGCCGACCGAAGTGAAAACAAAACACAAACAGAATACTTTGCCATCACTCACTGACATATCGGATTTATATAAGTTCGCTTCACAAATAAGGTACCCCCCTTAGTATTGACATCAAACCTATTTAAGTTTTTCGTAATGTAACGTAAGTGGCGTGTTGGTCTAATGGTTAACACTGCGGCTTGGCGATGCGGTGGTCACGAGTTCAAATCCGCGGATGAGAACATTTCTTTTTCCTTTATTTTATTTATTTACCCTTTTTTTTAGTTTCTTTATTAGGTGATTTTCGTTAATTATTATTTAAGAAATCAAATGGAGGTTTGTAATAAAAGCTAGGCATTTTGATAAACAATATTCATTTATTTTTCTAATTACATTTCTAGGACTTCATGGAATCCACTTCCAGGTTGAGTATACAGTTTTCTATCTGTGTTAAATTGGGGTTATTTACTTAGAATATTAACTAAACACAAAAGAGATACCCTGGATGAGGTTTAGAACGTTTAACATTAGATAAAGGTTCGTTTATATATATATTTATAGAAACATAACTACAATAATATTTATTTATTTAAAGTTGTGAAAACAGATTTTTTTTTATACTTACTTATCGGAAAAAAACCTTTAAAAAAAAAGAAATTTTGTCTTTTGTGTCTGTGAATTACAGAGGAAGAATCAACATGCTAAACTATAATAGTATAGCAATATACATCTTTCTCTTTTATCACATTTTCTAATAACCCTTATTTAACACAACATTAGAAAAATATGTGAGGTCAGATGGTGCATCGTTAATACATTACAAGACTACTTGTAAACCAGATTATCTGGATTGATAATAATTATAAAAGTTGTTTGTTTTTGATTAACTACGAGTTATGGATCCCACAAATATTGGGAATTAATAACACTTGCTCATATATGTTCCAACGCAATTTTATCAGATACGTTACACAATCAATCTGTCGAGTAAATTGCCTTATAATAACGGAGAGGATGTCACAGTCTATCACTTCTTGAAGTTTTGAAGGGTGCCACTAAATGAACTTTCACAATATTACGTTGTCGCTCCATTTGTATTTTCTCTGGCCTTGGCGATCACATTTCACATCACCCGTCGCTTGATACCTTTGTATCCATCTACGAACTGTTTTTCTCTGCAATGAAAATAATAATATTAGAAATACATAAAAACATCCAACTAGTAAGTAATAATGCAACATTATTGCAACAATAAATAGGTAATATGTGGAAGTATAACATAAATCTTACCGTTATGCCCATAACTCGTGCTATTTTCTTTATGCTTTGTTCCTGTTCCCAGATAACAACAATTTTAGCCTTCAAAAAAGTTGTTAATCAAACCATACCATCGGTTAATAGAATCAACTGGTCAAAAACTTAATAAATTTGATAATATTACGACGAAGATAATTACACACAAGCGAATCGGCACGAAAACGAAACCATTTAAAAAAGAATTATACCCTCAATCACAGTTTACTAAATAAAGCGAAGAAGTATTCTAAATTCAACCTTAACTCGCAGTTCATACAGCAGTTAAGTTTCTGAAGTAAAATGACGGTAGTGCAACAATCGGAATCAACACATTATATTCAACCAAACAAGCTAATTTCAACCTTATCTTTTAGTTAATAAAATTGAGGAGTTAATGCGTATTGCATTTTGTAAAACTAAGGTATTAAATATAAAACGAAAGTTGAAATTTAAACCTTATTATCTAGAAGATTAGACCGTTAATAACCTTGTTCGTTTTATGGAGTAATACTATTCCAATTTTCGTTGAGGTTGACAACTGAGCCAATAGCCTAGTAGTATAAGACACGGTCTCGATGATCGGCTGGCGCCTGGTGATGCGGGTTCGTATCTTAATCGCACGCAAAGTGTCTTTTTGTAAGTTATTCTTGGTATACGGTTCGGCCAGAAGGAAGCCGAAAAAATACCTTAAAGAATTATTAAAAACTTGAATGAAACTTGCAAATAATATCTGAGGCGGACCGTTTGGATGCGCTCGGGCAGAGATGGGTGCGGCGGCGGCGGGGGAGGGAGCTGCTCAAGGCTCACGTGACGCGCCAGCGGCGGAGCCGCAGCGCCGCCGCGCCGCCGCCCGCCGCGTCGCTCGAGCGACGAGCGACGGCGGGCCCGAGCGTGCTCGGGCGATAGTCTTTAAGTCTTGGGGGGGTTCCATTTCTCTGACGCTGACTGTACATTAAAACCGAGTACATCCCGAGGACAGCCGAACGGTATTTCTATATTTCTATTCATATTTTAATCACTATTTTTCGAAATTTTTCTTAAGTAGCTTTTTAGACCTTTGTATCCTGTTTATGCGTATGAAGTTTCATTAAAATCGGTTCATTCATTTCGAAAAACAAGGGCTTGAAAGTTTGAAGAAAGGTACAGACCATCAAACTAAACTATTTTCTCCATGGGACCTTTATCGTAATTGCAAAAAAAAAACCAGTCGTCCCATACAAAACTTCAATACCTACTCACTCACATGGAACAGCTGATATTCTAAAATGATCACACATTTCTAATACACGGTGTACCTATACTGCTGATATTCTAAAAATTAAATAATCACACATTTTTAATACATGGTGTACCTATACTTACTGAAAAAAAAAAAAGTCTATTCTATTTTATTTTTATCTATGGCAATCATGGTGCCGATGTCGACAATTCTGCCAATGTCAAATGTGTTCTGAGAAAAAAAAAAAAGAAGTCAATACTTACATCCATACAATTATTGATATTGTTGGTAATCTTGACATCCACTTCAACCGTTTCTCCGACCTTCAGGGCTGGTGGTAGAGAGAAGTCCAGTTGTATCGGTCGGAAGACATTGATGGTACGTGGTGCTGAGAACCGAAGACCGTGGTTGGAGAGAGACAGGGCCCAGAGAGACCAGCGACCGGCTTCGGAGGGTGCTGAGATAGTCACCCCGTCCGTTGAGAGCTGGCTCCTGTTAAAGATAAATATTTGTGAACATATTTTACTGACCAACTGTTTGAGCCATACTTATTAGAATATAGACAGAACTATGGTCTAATTTTTTTTTTTAAAGTGTCACCAAAATTCATTCTATATTGTTTCATATTTTCAATCCTATATTATGTCCTACTAATGTATAATAATAAAAAAAAAAACTAAAACTCTGCATTTAGGACATAGATGTTAGATCTCTTATACTTAACTAACTCCTGCCCGCGACTTCGTCCGCGTGAAATTTCACCCTCCCCCTATTCTCTTAGGGGTGGTATTTAGAAAAACGAAAAATGCTAAACTTCATAATTTACTTAGATAAGTATTCTTGCCAAGTTTCAAGTTTATTAACTCAAGGAATAAGATTGTTCATACAAACTTTCATCCCCTATTTAACTCCCTTAGGGGTTGAATTTCGATAAATCCTTCCTTATTCCTTGTCTACATTATAACGGGAACCTCTGTGCAAAATTTCAGCTCTATAGGTCTAAGGGTTTGGGCTGGGCGTTGATGAGTTAGTCAATCACCTCACCTCACACATCAGGTCCAGTTGAAAACCAGCGTCAGGCACTAGTTGTCTGGCATTTTTGCTGAACTGGGCCTTTTTGGCGCAGCCGTGAGGCACACATTCCTGCTAATTTCATATATCGGAATTTGCACTTTTTATTTTTTTTTTATATCTTTTTTTGTTTTTAACTGATGTATGTACGATTACTGTCTAACTATTTGGTGTATTGTGTGTCTTTTAGTCTGTGCTAAATAAAGGTATTTTCTTTTTTCTTTCTTTCTTTCTTTAATCAGTCAGGACTTTTCTTTTTATTTATATAGATAGATAGATAGATGATTCCCTGTGTCGTGAGGAGCAAACAACATAAACATACGAGTATGAACTAAAAAACCGCTGACCTACATATTTTAAAGCTACATTACTTTTACTATACAACAATTTACATAGTACGCTAACCATAGATTACACATAATTCTCAATTAACAATACCTCCAATTTCACATAGAATTTTAGTTCATAATATCGTTAATTATTTCATGCTAGTACTATGTTTACACGTTGCAAACAGAAAAGCTTTTCAATTTCGTAACACTGAATTTATTACACACCATGTAACCGGCTTGTGTATGTTAATTAAACTGAATAATGAAATGATTTTATCGGACAACAATGTCGGAAACTAATTTAATATGGAAAGCAAAACTGTGATTAATGACTGAACATACTTTTGGTCAGTGATGGCATCGGATATTTACTTTTTTTGTGGAAATGCTGGTCTATGGTCAGTAATAATTTGGCTGTTGGCTACGGTAACTACTTGTTAATATTTAATTATGACAAGTAAAACATATGGTACAGTCAACAGCAAAAGTAGATGATCAAAGTCAGAAATTCAATACTAATGAACGGAGTTCGCATCAGAACTGTGTGGCGTCGAAGTGATTCAAAAGTATTCTACGTAGTAAGTATTCTAAGTTGTAGTACTTCGACGCCACACAGTTCTGACGCGAACTCCGTTCATTAGTATTGAATTTCTGATTTTGATCATCTACTTTTGCTGTTGACTGTACACGGTTCAAAATCTGCCTTGCCTTATCCGAACTTTATTGGAGCGGCTTCAATTAAACTGGATGCAGCTGAATACCAGTGTTTTACATAGAGCGACTGCCTATGTGACCTCCACAAACCAGTTACTGGGTAACACGATACCCCTTAGCAAGACTGGTTGTGAGGCTTCTGACTACTTATGTCAAAGATCTCCGAATGACAGCTGGGACGAACGGCCTAATGTGCTTTCCGAGCCACGGAGGAGTCTCGACATGTAACGGATGGTCACCCATCCACGAACCGACCGCGGTAACCTTCGATCGACCTGTGCGGCTGTTATTATTTAGCTAAAGTTAAGTTATTGGTGACTAAATAAAAACCATCGTATCGTATGTTACCTACATAGTCAGTGATATCGAGAAATCGATAGTGGAGTACCGTTTGAATGTCGATACGGCTGCTACGAACAGACTTTCAGGTGATTGCACACTATGGGCAGCAGCTGCATTCACCTTTGTAGTATTAATACATACAGTTACTGGTCTAATGAAACCTAACACACTCCCGACCAATTTGTGAAGAAAATTGATGAAAACAGGAGAGAACCCAAAAGACAAAAGAAAGAAAATACGTTTTGCTGGAAAAATGACGTAGACAAAGAACAAAAACACAAAAAATAACAAGTTGGGGGGGGAAAATATACCTCACATCCACGCAAAACGGCCATCATACAGCATAATGCTACGACCCTATACGACACAGAGAAGGTCAGCGGGATTGTCCGAAAGGGTTACCGCTGGCCCGGAAAATAAAGGGCTAAGGAAGGAACACGGGTGGGTTTTAGTCAGTAAGAGTCTGACACTCCCTTCCGCTCCACCCAGAGCGGGCCCTTCATTTGATGATTTCCCATCCACAAAAAAAAAGTGGACTTAATAAGAACCTTAAATTCCCTGACTGACAATGCACGGCCTAAAAAACTGGGTCTAGAAACTTGCAAAAGAGTTTCTTTTCTAACGAAAGTGAGCACTAATGAAGAATTTTGGAAAATTCATCGTCTAAAGGGGTGAAAACAGGGGATGAAAGTTTGAAAATGCACGGCCTAAACAACTGGGTCTAGAAACTTGCAAAAGAGTTTCTTTTCTAACGAAAGTGAGCAGTAATGAAGAATTTTGGAAAATTCATCCTCTAAAGGGGTGAAACAGGGGATGAAAGTTTTATGAAAGTTTGTTATTTGGGAAATTCCATCTGGCACACTTGTACATAAAGAAACAGTTGAACATCCAGCAAACTTAAAAAAAGGAATCTAAATACCTAAAATTTAATATCAAAATGACACAATTTGTCATGTTGATCCTGAAACAAACGATTTGTTTTATCCCATGGCTCAAGGGCTTCGCAAATCTAAGGCATAAAGTTAAAATAAGGAGACATCGCTTTGTCTCCGTCCGATGGCCGGACGACGACCGGACTCCGGACAAGACGGCCGTTTGTCTTGCTGTCTACTCATGGCTTATAATGGACCGATATGATAAATTTGACAGCCTCTGTTAGATAGTAAATTGTCGAGACATATTATATTTTCATGGTACTTAAACATCATAAATTTACAATACATAAATACACTATTGTTTACCACTGATGTGTTTTGTATGGGTTCCATAAAGGTCTCAATAGGCATAAGCACAAGCACGATCAGCCTATAAAATTCCCACTGCTGGGAATATACAGGCCTTCTAAACCGTTGTGATACCGATAATCTCATAGAGAACTGGTCGAAGTGGAAGTGCTTGGGGGAGGCCTATGATGATGAGTTTTAAGTAGGCAAAATTGCAATGTTGTTCGTCTTTTTATTTTACTTTTTTTATTAATCTTAAGTTTAAGAAGTATCTTGCCATATTTTTTTTAAGTTCCAGCTTTTAGTTTAGTTTTGTTATTATTATGTGTGATCACTTATTTCTGAGATTGCTGGTAAACCTGTAATTGGCGACTGTATAAGACCGATATTTTTGTGATCTATAGATATCTTAAGATAAATTACTTGGTATACCTTAATAAATAAATAAATAAATCTACGATTCACGCTTCATCATCATTTCAGCCGAAAGACGTCCACTGCTGGACATAGGCCTGCCCCAAGCACCTCCACTTCGACCGGTTCTGTGCTTCTCGCATCCAACGGGTTCCTGCGGCCTTCACAAGATCGTCGGTCCACCTTGTGGGAGGCCTTTCAACGCTACATCTTCCGGTAAGCGGTCGCCACTCGAGAACCTTTCGGCCCCATCGGCCATCTACATCGATTCATGCTTGCGTTTTGATAATAGGTACCTTATTGTCGAAAAAGATCAAGTTAGCTGTAATAAACTCATTGTTTTTCCTCTACCGCTCATCAAGCAGTAGGTAATATTTGGTGTCCCAGCAGTTTTACTTCCGCAAAAACATTCCTTTATCATAAATCCTTAGAATCTCTGGGCAGCTACATCAGTAATTCGTCATTGGTTCGCATAACTTTTGCTCGCCAACAGATGAATCAGCGAATTCGATTTATGTGAGTTGACTTATTTATTACTCCCAAAACTTTGTTGTTGGAGGTTTTCGTGCGATTTTTCCTCTTCGGAATTGGGATGAAACTAAGTTTGTGAACTGTGGCCTTCTACCCATATTGAACAGGCCGTGAATGGGAATATTAGCTTAGGTGTTTCTTGTTCTCTGTGAATCCCTTGTGAGATGTAGGTAAATTAGTTAGGTATTCATGGAGAGTGGTATGGACTAATAGTTTTTTCGTATTACCGTTCAACGGTGAACGATGCTTTCTGTAGACAATTATATCGTTTAAGGGTAATTCTATATACCTACCGTACGGGACTCAGTTTTTTACCTACTGCCATTAGCTGTTATGAGATTTTCGTAACCAAACTGACCAAGATTATGACATGTTTCAGTCTATCAAAAACTACTCTGTGATGACATGTTTGCCGACACCTTTGATGACACCTCTGAGTTTGTTTCGGTCTTTCTTCTCAGAGTAGTCAGCTGGAAACGCCGACCTCATCTAGCTTATTTTTATAATTTGACGTGTAAAAGTGATTCCGCCTACTTACAAAATAATGAGTTTAATTCCATGAAGTTTTATATCTACGAGATACTATTTTCATATTATTATGTAGGTAGTTTACGAAACACTCAATATTAACAGAGAACTGCGGGGTATTGCGTAACACACATAAAACAATTGATCGCAATGCACGCATTTTGACAGTTCAGCCACGTTCATTGCGTTATTTACGTGGTTGAGCAGACGATTTTTTTTAACTTATGAAACAATGGATTAGGAATTTCTTTCAAATCCCTCTGGTTGCGATTGAAAGTGTTTACGCAGTTAGGGTGCTGGTGCTTTGCCCTTTACAATTTTTTTATGAGTAGGTATGTTTGTAAATATCTGGGAATTCAAATCTATTATCAAAATTAATGCGTCACCGCAGTACATAAGTTATTTAAATAGGTAATAAGAATAGTTTAAACTATGTATGAAAAAGTTAAAATTGTTTTATAACAAGGTCCCGCATTCAAAAACGTGTAAAATCTTGACGCAATCTCATCCCAGCGATAACACTTAATCAATGTCGAAAAACTTGTCAAAAATGTAGGCTTTGGGTTTTTTCGAAAGACTGCGATATGCGACCGTTCTTTTAAACATACGGGTATTACCCCCGAGATCATAGCCAGGGGCAAAAATTTGCAAGAAAAACAAAACACAACACCACTTTAAACGATACAAAATTACCAAAACATTATTACTCCGTCCGATTTAATATTTCGTAAAATATCAAACCTTTTAGTATTTTCTTAGAAATATTACCTATTCAAGAGGTTTAAGGATTATGAAACAAGCTTATTATAATAAAAGTGCCTAATATTTCAGTAGCAAAAGAAAATGTATTTAGGGAAAATTCTCTAAAGATTTAGTAAAAGTTGTTTTGAAACGGAATTCTATTGAAGCTTAATCAGTTGTTAAAGTTACTAATTTTAATCAAATAATTTAGAACTTAATCGAACTTGAGGTATTTATGTTAGAAGTTCTTACAAAGTGAGAATTCAAAAAGGTTTTGAACAGAGGCATGAATGTATCATGATTTCTTAGGATTACCTTGTAAACCTGTGTACCAAATTATTTATATTTTAGTGCTAAAGTCAAAATTATTCTGCGGTCACGATTGACTTGTTCTACAGTCCACCTCTAGAACAATCCAATATGCTGGTTATATAAAGGTATGAAGTCTGATCCTATAATGAAGATAATTAGTTATTTTCTTTGCCTACACCATTAGAGGATATTATGTACTTACGTGTAGTTAAAGCACTTCCACATCCACAGTCGGTCATGCGTCGCCGGAGGTACCAGGTGTGCAGGAGCGTGAGGAGCTGGTGCGGTTCTCTGCCGATATAGCACGCCACCACCGCACGCACCACCGCCGACGAAGAGCGAGACGCCCGCGGATACAAACTCAGGGCCTGGTGCTTCTTCGTGTTCTGGGGTCCTGGTAGATGGATAAAAGTTTTTTTTATGATTCTGGTGCAACAAAGTAACACGTAGATTGAAGAAAAATAATATTACCTAGGAGTGGTCTACAAGCATCTTCGTATCCAAATCCTCAAAATATTATATGTCTCTGAACCAAATGGTAAAAACCTATTCAAGTACCTAATGTAAACTTTATCATTATGAAGCAGACATGCACGACAATCTTAAGCAGTACAATTTTGCTGAAAACAAAAAAGGTTTTCGCGAAGGACACGATTATAATACGTAACAATTCAAACCGCCATCATT
This sequence comes from Oligia strigilis, assembly GCA_951800025.1. NCBI lineage: Eukaryota > Metazoa > Arthropoda > Insecta > Lepidoptera > Noctuidae > Oligia > Oligia strigilis. The sequence goes on from OX637550.1 coordinate 4,646,498, forward strand.
AAATACGATACTCTTAAAAAACGTGGAAAAAAATTACTTAACATTACAAAGCAAAAAAAAGATACACGAGTAACATTGATGAAACGAATGTCTATCTCTACGTGTCAATAACAACGGAAACTGCTCATACGCGTACATTTAGCCAGATGAAAAGGCAGCAGATATTTCCTTCGACAAATCGGCTGAAAGATGAATCGTGTGACATAATCCTTGGCTCAGCTGTGAAAACGGGAAGTTGGAAATACGGGGGAAAGTTTGAGACGCACTCGCTGGGAAAACGGCAAAGAAATTGTAGGGTTTCTGAAGAAAGCGGAATGCCGCAATTCTAGACCATATTAGAGTTTTTGAGGATAAAGGCAAGAGTAACTTGAAAATAGCGCATCTTAAGTCGCTTAGCCAAAATCCTAATTTTATTGTATACTGTTTACACACTGTGTATACTAGGTACTAAATTAAATGATTAACTAACTGTACAAATAAAAACAAAAGGACAGTTAAGCGTCGAAGTACTCGTCCGCATCCCTGTCATCCGGAAACGCGCCCAGAAGACTGGCAGCATTGCCACGTTGAATGGCAATGCTAATTCTTTGGCAAAAGAACGACCCAACATTCGTAAATTATTATTCGACTCGTGATTCCTTTCTGGTAAGATAGCCATTAGCTCTATGTAAAGTATTGGTATTTAGGTGCATCTGATTAAACGCGAAACCAACGTTAAGTTATTTAGGAAAAGGTTAAGCAGAATCTGAGTAACCTATAAAAGAATCTGTGATAATACTCTCAGAACCTTCAATGCATTTTAACAATAAAACTTCGGACCAAAAATAAAACGTTGCTAATCGTTAAACAAAACATCATCGAATGATAATGGTGTACGCTGTCAGGAGCACGCAAACGATATCCTTCGGTGTGTTTCCACACAGGAAGACGACTCGTGTGACGATAAATGATGTATTTCGCTTTGAGCGCGTTTGGTATTGTCACGATGTTTGATTGACGTCCCTGAACAAGTACGCGAATTGTTTGAACGTTAGCAGCATATTTTGGGCGAAATTCTGCCTCATATGGGCATGTATTTGGTTTAGAATTCCGCTGTGTGCAATTTGTGGTGATGTCTGCCAGAATGAAACGACTGACAATGACTGTGTGGAATAGAAAATGAATATATATGAGAAATCCTTTTTGACAATGGAGTAAGTTCTGTTTATATAGAAACGATATGAATTAAGTAATTAGTTGCATAACGTTAAAGCTCTTTAATTCAAAGTCTATCTAATCATACACTAAATATTTTCAGAGATCCACCTACCGCCTTAGAACCGAAAGATCAATATAAACGTATATATAAAAAAAACTTACTTGACACACATAATAAATACTGGCTCCTTCTCATTTCACATCCATTACGCTAGTTTCTACAATATACAGGGTCATTGGAAGATGGGTGCAAAGCTAGGTAGGTATAGACAATTTAGAACCATTTAAACCATCGTTGTCTTAGACGAAATCCTACCAATTTTTTTTTTAATCTTTTCTTTGACTTGTTGTGATGATGATGATGATGATGATGTTTCTTTTAAAATATTTCGTGGATGAATAGATAGACCTTTTATATTTTACTCCAGTAACTGGGTAGGTATGGGCACTAGAGAACACTATATTAAAGTCCCGTAGACCTATAACGAAGCAAAACTAACCCCTAATAAACTGTAATGTATAATACTTGTTGCTCAAACTAATAATAATCGGTACCTTGTTTACTAACAACAACATTGTGCTACAACTTTGTTTTGAATTGAAGACAGAAGTTTGTATAGCACCAACGATGTTGCTTAATTGCTAAACAATAAGCTGCAGCAAAATGAGTTCTCCACTATCAAAGTCCGGCGCTTCCTTCTTTGTTCGTTATAGGAGGTGGTGCAAGTTAAAGGATTGGAGCTATGGATATTTTAATAATAATAAAAAAGTGTCCATAAATGTATTCCTGCAATAGTCCTACATTAACCGGGGGTTGTCCTTGAGCGCACTTGCATAGTGCGAACAGGGATAATCGTCGGTTGGTGCCTCATATAATTAAACACGCCTAACGGGCCTCTGCGACTTGGCTTCTCCCCCCCGGTGGGTGGGTTCCCGCATTGTCGAGGCGGGGGGGCTCAGTAGCCGAAGCGAAGAGGAACCGCTCGTCAGGCCTTTTGCCTGTAAGCCGACGACGTAGCGGCCAACAAGTAGGTTGCGGTGCCGCTTGGGCGACATCGCAACTGAGGCGGGCCGCGATGTCGTATGGGTGACCTGACCCGTCGCAGGGGGACCAAGGGTGCCCAGACACGGGGTCGTCTGGCGCCCATGTGCTGGTTTGGTCCTTGGGGTAGTCACGGCGTGCTATGTGTTCTGGTGCGCCGGTGATGGGGAGTACTCCCCAGAGGAGGGTCCGGTGACGGACAGCCGCGGCGGGTTCACGGATGAGTGCTAACGCGTGCCCGTGTTCCCGCCGTAAGCGGCATAGGAGGACACCGTGTAGTTTTAGTGGGTTAGAGTCCCACATAACTGCACTATCTCCCCGTGTTAGTGCAAAATGCATGAGCATTTCTCTACGTTAAAAAAAAGGCCCTTTAGGTCTGGGACCCCGGGGTCCCGAGAAATGTCAAGAATTAAAAAAGTGTCGTATGATAAATTGGAGACAAGTACGAATATAATTAGGGTAGATTCTACAAGGTACGTAAGGTAGGCAAGGGTAGGTCTTTCATAGTTTTAAATTGCAAGTGCTTAAGTTAATTTTAAGACCACGCTACCGCATTAGGTATACACCTGTAAATCCTGTAATGACAGTCGTAGGGAGATTTTGATAAATAAATAAGATAAAAGAAATAATGTGAAAGAAAGAAATAAAGACCAAGATAGAAAAGTAGATGAGGCTGTTGAAAAATTTGTCACTGACAATGAGGAAGAAAGCGCGACCAATTGAGATGATAGAAGACAGGAAAATCACACTAATTTTTATAATAAACTCAATTACAAAAAATGTTGATAGCATCATCGGCTTAAAATTCCGAGAAATTGTAAGCACACATTATACTTTCACTACATTATTATAAAGACACCCGTTCATTTTTCATCCGTTAAACTCCAAAGATTCAACCAAATTAAATTGCCAGACAATTTACTCTCATTCAATTTTATAAAATGAAATTGTCGGATTATTTCATTTTAGAAGATTCGAACTGAGGGGGTTGCGTCTGACGTATGAAAATCAAGTTAGAGACGATGTTGCAGTTGAAATTCAATTATGTTTTCTTTACTGCTCTTTCGTCTGAACCTAGAGTACCTATACCGATTTTAGAAGCTTTTTTCGTATTTTGATGATATCTCCTCGATAAGCTTCTAAATAATGATCTCTTCTGAATATTGAATTTAACCACACCATATTTATTTTCCATAGTCTCATTCTCAACTGTTGAATGAAATTCCTTCACACAAAACCTTGCCTAGCAACAGCCCGAGAAATAACTCCAAAGAAGAAAATACAGTAACTATTTGCAGTAGAAATCCAATTTCAAATGCTTCACCGTCCGCTCGCTATGACGTCACTCCCTTGGCTCAACACACAATCCGCTGCATCGCTTAACTCGCTTTTCCCAGAACGCAGTTATTATATGCTGTGGCAGTGTTATTCGATATCTCGACCAATAACGAGTTCCTATTCGCATCACTACAAGCTGTCGGTGGCATGGACTGGGAAATTATAAGTTTTTCCTTTTTCCCGCACAACTTTATAAATAAGACTATCAGGGGATTGCGGAAATTAAAATTTTCTTCTTCTTAGTTAAGAGCTAATGATGTAGCTGACAGGTGGCGGTGAAGTTTATTAAAAGATGTTGTTGAGGTTGTCCTTCCTTCTACCGTTATTATGTATTCATTGCCCATGAAAAAAGAAGCCGAGATACTGGAAAGTGCTTTAAGTACAAAGTGGAAGAAAATGTTTCTGGAACGACGTTCTTTAAAGCGGCTTGCGGTTGGACTTCACTAGCAGAAATCTTCACGTAACGAAATAGCATTGTGCCTCTGCATGCGACTTTCTCTCTCTTTCTAATATACGAGTGTGTGTGTGCGTGCGAGTATCGCGTACGAAACTTCGTTCCTGACGGGGGTCCCACGGCCGCAATTTTTTTTTTTTTAAGAGCGTCATCCTACTGTACAGGTAGACGGTCGATCAGCGGGATTGTCCGAAAGTGTTACCGCTGGCCCGGAACATAAAGAGCTAAGGAAGGAACACGGGTGAGTTTTAGTCAGTAAGAGTCCGACACTCCCTTCCGCTCCACCCACGGCGGGAGGGGTTATTTGATGATTTCCTATCCTCAAAAAAAAAAGAAAAGAAGGTAAACTTTTGAATCTGACTCGTTCATTGTCAATGTATAGTCTACAAATTACTACAAAAATCTCATAGTCAAGTTACGTTCACGGCAAATAATGAGGTAAATTGCTTTCATTAATTACGTTAATAAGTAATTTCGGTAAACATAATTAGGTAAAAGAGCAGTTAAGAAATACAGAACATTTGATTTTATACGAGCAATGATTATTACTGTGTAATTAGTATCTTTTATGAAGTTAATACACCTCAGAAGGCAAAATAAACATATGAGTAAAATGTCTGTAAACCTAAAGTGTACTCATGTGATTGATATTTTCACTCTGGTTAATTAGATTTTATTCACCTAGTAATTCACGGAATGAAAAGCTTTAGCTTTATGACGATTTTACTTATATTGCTTTAATTACCTACCTACTTGTTTTAGACTTACGATTTTTCGACTAATCAATACTAATATTTATAATAAAAAGGTATGTAAACTACTCATCAGAATCAGAATTTTTTAACACTAATGGAAAGCTTTTCAGACAGTTTACCGAGTTTCATAATGATATATTTCATGGAAATTCTTAAAGCTAGTACTTACTTACTAACTTTTAAAGAGCAACTATTACGATCTCTGAAAGTGTATACATAAATCTTCTTACGTTTGGTGAGGATCGAATCTCGCATCAGGTGGAGCTCGAGCTCCTATCAAGCACATGGTGGAGTCTGGTGGTGCGAGCACTCGCAGCTGCAATGCCGCTCTGGGATACCACCATCGTCGTTCTTCTATAGCTACCGCCACCTGGTGAGAATTTACATATAATTAGAGCTTATGAAGGAAGAATTAATAACGAGTACCGACGTAATCTCTCTGTTAACGTGTTGATGGAAATCGAAATAGAATCAGTCCAGAATATGGCTAAAGGTTTGGCGCCTTCAGTAGTGTCCATCAGTTCCTGTAACGTGCAGACGACAGGACACGTTCGACACGGTATTAAGTGTCCCATTGTTTGTACCACGAAAGCCAGCATATCCCTGTGGCAATGCAAGCGAATGCTTGGCAAGAACTGGGGGATAAGCCCCAGGGTCACTCACTGGCTATACACCACAGTCATCCGACCAATCATTACATACGGCTCACTAGTCTGGTGGCCCAGAACAGACCTGAGCACAGCCCAAAAAGACCTAGAAAAGCTGCAGCGGTTCGCATGTGTGGCAATCACTGGCTGTATGAGAACCACACCCACTGCTGCCCTACAGGCTATGCTTGGACTGCCGCCTCTACACCTCATAGTGAGAGAGGAGGCGACCCTGGCGGCCTTCAGGCTCTCTACATCAGGGACCCTGAGCAAAGACTCTAGGGTCAAACACATACGGTTAAAAGAAGATGCGATCAAACGGCAGCCAATGATGGCATCACCCTGCGACAAAGCCCCGAAACAATACTGCTTTCAAAAGCATTACAACATAGTGCTTGAAGAGGAGCGATGCGACCACTCAGGCCCGAAAGAACTGAGAATTTACACCGATGGCTCAAAGACCGACTGCGGAACTGGAGTCGGAGTCTTCTCACACGACTTCAACATAAAAATATCCAAACCGCTGGGAATGCTCAACACGGTCTACCAAGCAGAGTGTGTGGGCATAATGCAAGCGGCTTACGCCATAGCGGCCAGGAGAGTCACGGACACCCATGTCCGCATACTCTCCGATAGCGCCTCAGTTCTCCAATCCTTAGACAAAAAATGTATTACATCGAACCTAATACTAGAATGTCACAATGCGCTCGAGCGGGTAACTGTATCGAACCGCAATACAGTGACACTACAATGGATAAAAGGACACAGTGGGTCGCTAGGCAACGACGCAGCTGATGAGCTGGCCAGAAGGGCTTCCAGTATGTCAGTCTGTGGACCGGAACCTATCGTGCCCATACCTTTCAACCAACTACGCAGGTGGCTACAGGAGCACACCCACACACAAGCAGAAAGCTGGTGGACGTCGTCACCAGGATGCAGGCAGTCCAAAGAAGCCATGCCGTTATTGGATGGCAGGCTAACCAGGCGCTTACTACGACTGGACAGGAAAGGCCTGCGCCTGGTGACGGGGACCATCACGGGACACTGCTCACTAAATAAACATTTTTACACATTAGGCATAACAGACAGTCCCCTGTGCAGGGCTTGCATGGAGGCTGATGAAACCATTGCGCATGTGCTCTTTGAGTGCACAGGCGTCACCCAGATAAGGTCAGAAACCCTCGGGACACCCAGATCGTACACAGATGTTCTGAACAGACCAGGAGATTTGATCAGCTTCTGGAGGGAGGTGGGCTGGTTGGAATAACCACCGACGGCCGCCATGGCCCACGCACAATGGTCCACTGTAGGACTAAGTGCGGAAACCAAATCCCCTAACATAGAACATAGTCCCATTGTTTGTGCACCATTTACACACTAGAGCGGAATCATCAGTGAATCTCCACCGGCTTAATGTACGACAAAAAAATGAAAAGGACGTGAATGATAATGTGACGGCTGACATGGAAGAATAGATAAAAGAGAATTACATTTGGCTCAAAATAACAAGGGACCATGACAGGTTGAGGATTTTTTTTGGATAATTAAACTGTTTATGCCATTCAGCATAAAATCCCTATTTGTTAAAAGAAAACATTAAAGCACCAATCCTTACAACAAAACAAGAAGAGCTTGAAACGTATTTCGGGTGTAAGGACACGCACAAACCTATCGCCGAAAGTTACCGTAGCAATAAATTTAATGTCCAAGACCCAGTTAAGACTACCTAATAGGTACGTATATACGTATTCGAGCGATGTCAGGGTACACTGGAAATTACAGGCGTTCTTGATTGCCTCCTTTAACAGACAACGAATTGCTTTTCATTAGGGGTCGTTGATTAAACGCTGTGTTTATTACTGAGCGGTGGGGAATATGATAAGAAGATGGATGATTTTATTTTTGATAGAATTTGTGTAAGTATCTATTTATATTTGAGTTGAATTGCCTTGGGACAATTATAAAGTCATCTAAGTACAGACGCCACGCCAGCACATCAAGCTACTACAATCTGTCAAATTCCTTTAACAGATTTTCAACTTTTTCGCCAAAGCATAAGGTTCAAAGTTGATTGGGAAAATTTGACAGTTTCGGGTAGCTTGATGTGCTGGCATCTATACTTAGACGAAAGAAAAGTAGAAGTAGTATGTACTAGTATTTTTTTAAACGTTTACAAAGAATAGTTTCAATTTTAAATCATCTATTTATGAGTTCGAAATTCAAATTAAATATAGCTATGTCAGGAATGATCATTCGGAACAAAACTATGAGCCCGCCTGCCACCTGATAGTATCCTTGATGTATGTCCACGTATTTAAGTCACTTTTTAACAGAAATTAAAAAGAGTATTGGAAAAAAACGGTCATCGAAATTGCATAATTAGACTATAACTATGAATTTATGTCTTCTGGTCAAAATTTTCTCATTCGATTAAAAAGTGCCCTATAAAAATAATTGGAGGGGTCGACAAATTATTTTAATGGGTATTTAAGAACTTTGTCACAAGGAAATGTTGAATAAGTGCACCGAAGGGGACTATTAAAGTTTAAATTGCTACTTCCTAAAGGACTTTTAATTCAGCCTGCATGGTGATAAATTTCTAATAGAAATTTAAGAATTGCTCGATATTAAAGTATGACAAGTAACTAAAGTGTGACTTTCTGGAAATGTAATTGATAATTATAAACAATTATATTATTTTAATAATTTATAATTAATATCTAATTATAATTCGGAATTGGGAGAGCAATGGTGGCCCAGTGGTAACGGTCACGACTTACAAGTTTGTAGGTCGTGGTTTCGGGCACTTACTTTGTGCAAATTATTTCATCACCACTGCTCTCAAAACGATGAAGGGAAACATCGTGAGGAAACCGGCATGTGCTAGATCCAAAATCTCGATGACATGTGACATCCGCCAACCCGCTCTGGGCACGCGTGGTGGATTATGGCCCACTCCGTCTCACAGAGAGGAGACCTGTGTCCCAGCAGTGGGAAAATTATGGGTTAATTATGCATAATTCGGAGATTGTTAATTTGTTAGGAATAAAACTGAACTGGATTCTCTCTATAGCATAGGCATTACTAAAGCATTATGTATTTTTTTTCTTTCGATTTGTGTGTTGTAAAATTTGTAAACCTTCACCGAATGATTCATTTGTTGCCATGCCATTTTGAAATTGCCCCTTGTTAAATAAAAAGTACATTCATCATCATCATCAGCCTTTAATGTTCCCACTACTGGGACACTGGCCTCCTCTCAATGAGAGGGAGTGGGCCGTAATCCACCACGCGGGCCCAGTGCGGGTTGGTGGATGTCACAGGTCTTCGAATTTTTGGTTCTAGGACATGCCGGTTTCCTCACGATGTTTTCCTTCACCGTTTTGAGAGCAGTGGTGATGAAATAACTTACACAAAGTAAAGCGCCTGTCTGGGTTCGAACCTACGACCTACAACTCGTAAGTCGTGTCCTTGACCACTGGGCCACCACTGCTTTCAAAAAGTACATTAAGTGCCACGAAACAAAGTAATTAAAGTCCAATAATTCCCATTTCCCCACATAATATCGTACATCCGTGCATTCTTTGTATCATGTTTGTACGGAAAGTTCAATTTAATTAAATTTGCCACCAAACAAAGGGTGTTGGGTACAAAAAGGGCTGTCACACGCACAACAGGAAGTGACGTCCCGTGCAAAGGAGGAGCCAATACGCTTGTACGAATAAAATATTTTACAGTTGTTCGCTGTTGGTTCTTTGTACAGATGCCAGCACATCTAGCTACTACAATCTGTCAAATTTCTTTAATAGATTTTCAACTTAATCGCTTAAGCATAAGGTTCAAAGTCGATTGGGAAAATTTTACAGTTTCGGGTAGCTTGACAGTTACAATATAGTGACCAAATACTGAATGTCGAAAATAATGAAAAATACGAGGAATGAACCACTTTTGTTCCCGAGTCTAGAACATTTGAAAAAAAACTAGGTAGTTACTTAAAAATAAACGAACGTGCCAGTTTAATTTGTAATGAGATTTTAGCTGTCAGTTCTTAAAAATCCATACCAATCTATATATATAAAAGAAAGTCTGTTAGTTACACCACTTATAACTCGAGAACGGCTGAACCGATTTGGCTGAAAATTGGTGGGGAGGTAGCTTAGAACCAGGAGACGGACATAGGATACTTTTTTTTTATTATTATTTTTTTTTTATAGTAGGAGTAGGGTAGGAGTAGGGTAGGAGTAGGGTAGAAGTAGGGTAGGAGTAGTGTAGGAGTAGTGTAGGAATAGGGTTGGAGTAGTGTAGGAGTAGGGTAGGAGTAGTGTAGGAGTAGGGTAGTAGTAGGGTAGGTTAGGGGTAGGGTAGAAGTAGGGTAGGAGTAGTGTAGGAGTAGGGTAGGAGTAGTGTAGGAGTAGGGTAGGAGTAGGGTAGGAGTGGGGTAGAAGTAGGGTAGGAGTAGTGTAGGAGTAGGGTAGGAGTAGGGTAGGAGTAGTGTAGGAGTAGGGTAGGAGTAGTGTGGGAGTAGGGTAGGAGTTGGGTAGGAGTAGTGTAGGAGCAAAACAACGTTTGCCGGGTCAGCTAGTAATAATATAAATGTGAAAGTGTGTCTGGCTGTCTGTCTGTATGTTACCTCTTCACGAGTGGGCCCAATGACAGGATAAAATCTGATTTCACCCGCGCGTCTCCCAACCCCCGCATTAGTGCAAATAACAACCGCGGGTGGCGTGACGACGCGCGCAACGAAACTCTGTACACTAAACTTCAAGTGCAGTGCGTTTGCGTAGTATATGCAGGATATTCAGATAAAAATTGGCCAAGTGCGTGTCGGACCACGCACAATGAAGAGTTCCGTAGTTGAAATGAATTTACCCAAGAACAAACTTAACATTATAGTTGAAAATCATGTTCTCCCATACATGTAAGTTGGTCGACTATTATTCGTAAACTTGTAAAGCCTACTTAGCCGTGATAGTTTTCCTTTTAATTTCGTTATTATATACTACTACCATGAATTTTTTCACATATCCAAAGACAACCATTTAGATGGCAGGGGGGAACCCCTGTCAGCTAAATGGTTGTTTTTGACTCTAACTAAAATTAGCACTTTAAAACTATATATTTCACAAACGGATCCCTGAATCGCAAAATTGTTTCCACAAACCCGCAATATTTTTGAAAGACCTATACGATGATACCCCACACCACGGGGTAGACTAGAAAAAAAAACATCCCCACTTTAGGTGTAGAGAAGGTACCATATTTTTTTTTTTCAAAATTTTATAAATTAAATAAATCACGTATATTGCAGTTAGTAGTGACTGTGTCAGTTGGAAAATGATGCTGGGATGTCGTCGACGAAATCCTTCCTATCCTTTATATCTTCTTTTCTTCCGATGTGGAAAGAGCCAAAAATCACTGCTTTACCCAAAAAATCTAATCTTGCTTCCTTTTCAGAATACCGACCTACTTCCATCTTGCCTTTCCTCTCCAAAGTCCTTGAACACCTTGTTCACAATCAGCTTAGTGCATTTCTTTGCAAGAATAGTCTGCTGAATATTTTCCAATCCGGATTTCGTCCTGGTCACAGCACCGCTACTGTACGCTAGTGAACGTTACTAATGACATACGCTTAGGCATGGGGAGGAAATCTGACGATTCTGTGCTTATTGGATTTAAGCAATGCGTTCAATATCGTCAATTTCGATATCCTGCTTGCTTCGCTCGCTTCGTAGTTACCTGTATGGCCGCCGGCAACGTATATGCATAGAACAGACGTGTTCTTCTTGTTGTTATACTTCTGCCGGTGTACCTCAGGGTGGTGGTTTAAAATTGTTTTCGACCTCAATGGTACTACCGATAGAACCATCAACAAACTCGATCACTCGATTAATATCCTTTTCCGGGAAATCAGTTCCCCTGCCACCTAAAACAAGCGAGTTTTTGGAACAATCTTATATTCTTTGTTTTATTACCTCACTCGACTAGTTGTAAAAAAGTAACAAACAAAGAAAGAGACGGGTCGAGAGGGAGGGGATATTGTAATTCTTTCGTATTTCTAATTTTAGTGAGGAAGCGTGGACAACACTCACATATTATCAAAAATAAATTCTAGCTAAATTATATGATTTCGCACGAAAACAATAAACGATCATATCGAGCGGTCAAATCATCTGTTTATTTTGCGTATACTATACGCATAAGTACCTTGATATAAATACAAACCTTCGACTTCGGCAATTAGTAATCATTTTAGTCTTCAAGTGTTTAAGTTCTCGCTTTTTCATTGAATTTTTTTGTTTCCCATTTATTATTCAACAAAATGTCGATAGTAATAATGGTTGCTAGGCGCGGAGAAAATTGTCATAGACTTCCCGTCTCAACAGAGCGAGGGGTACTGACTGGTGAAACAAACTGATGCCTCAAGCTCGTGTCACGCGAGACGGAAGACAGCGTATCTCGCGGATTAAAAATGTAGTAAGCACCAAATGCTTTTTATTCGATTATCTTTTAAAATAGACATTATTTTAAAAAATCGCTTGGGTCATCGCTCGGTTATAATGAGTGTTATTATTTGTCAAATTTGTGGTTCAGTAATATGCACCAAAATAGAATGCAAACCAAAATAGTTGAAAATTAGAGGTAACTTTGTGATGGTTTTCTATCGAGAAAATTTTATCGTATCATGTTTTCGTCTGGGTCGACCCTCACATTTATAATGAAGTTTCCTGCCATATACTTTTTTTCCAATTTGAACATGATTTACTACTGTTTAAATCTAATCTAAGATTGAATATTTTCCTTTGGGCACAGCTGAACCGATTTAGATGAAATTTGGTATAGACATAGTTTGAGTCCCGGGAAAGGACATAGAATAGTTTTTATCCCGATATTTCCACGGGATCTACACTTATGTGGGTGAAACCACGGGGAGCAGCTAGTCTAATATAAATTGGAAAAGTAGTGAGAGTACATAAGAAAAATGTGAAGATATCAAGAATTTAAACATCTTGTGTAATTAATTTTGAAGTTTAGCTAAAGCAAAGTTTGAAAAGACGAAACTTGAACATTAAGCACTCTTCAGTTTAGCCTCACTTTCTATTATTCCTAATTTAATTATTTAAGGTTTTTTCAACTTGAGGTAAGTAATTATATTATAAAGATTTTCGAAATTCCTCTAGGTCGAGTGAATTTCGTAGAAAAAGCTAATAAATGTCTTGAAATTACTTTCACGTAATTTGCTACATTATTTTTATCGCGAAATAATTTTACCTTAACTTTTAATTTAATTTAATTGCCAGCAGAAACCTAAATAAATGCTTCAAATATTAAATCAAGAATTTCTTTTTTTAATAAGGTATTCATTGAAGTATTGTTTTTCAAAATTGGATATTTTATAATGACTAAACCATATAATAATAATAAATAATAATAAATCGTTTATTTCTTAATTAGAAGTTACAATTTGGAGGTATCGTTGGTCCCAAACTAGGCACGGCCTGTGTCTTTGTCTTCTTTTTTGATATTCAAAAGTATCTTTGACGCAGCCAATAATTATATCCCCAAGGGCCCATTGATAATTTTATATCCATAAAATGTTTGTTGTTTGATCGTTATAATTAGCCTATAATGCTACAGGGACACAGGCCTCCTCTCGGTAAGAGGGAGTGGGCCGTAATCCTCCACGCAAGCCCAGTGCGGGTTGGTAGGTGTCACATGTCTTCGAATGTATGGTTTCAGGACTTGCCGGTTTCCTCAGGATGTTTTCCTTAAGGGTCAGTTCACACCGAGACGCGACGCGACGCGCAGTTTTCAAGATAGAAATACAATTACAGACCTTATCTACTACACAAAAAGGTACACGATTCAGTGTCTACCTCGGTGTGAACTGACCCTTACCGTTTTGAGAGCAGTGGAAACCGCCTGTTTGGGTTCGAACCTACGACTTACAACTCGTAGGTCGCGGCCGTTACAACTGGGCCACAACTGCTCTCAAGCTTGAAGCTTAGTATACTAGTAGATACTAATTATAATTAAAATAACTTTTAAAAGTATGCTGAAAAATTGCCTAGAGCGAGGGCGGGGTAGGTAGGTAAACAAAGTCAACAATTTACTAATTAAGCTTGGCAAACGGTATTTCAATTTCACGCCAATTGACTAATCAAAGGTTCATATACCCTGAGTTATTATTATTAACCATGTAGGTTTATTAGATAGTAATAATTTATTGAGTGACTACTCGGGATGTAAAATATTAATAGAATTATAACATTAATCAACTGTGCGGTTTAAGAGACGTAGTGACAAAGATTGTCGCTTTGGAATGGGCAACTAGTTTCATATGTTCTGACTGACCGACTTCTTGACAATTCAAAAGTGTCTGTAAATGGTTTAATTGAAATAAATGCTTAGATGGTTTGGTCATGTTGAAAGGATGAATGAAAGGTGACTAACAAAAGGTATTTACAAGGCAGTGGAAACGAGTGGAAACGGCGGGAGGGGACGCCCTAGGAGGATATATTATGGTGACCTTATTGGTGATGTTCTTCAGAAAGGTCAGGTGTTTAATACTCGCAACCGGCCTGCGTGTATGACCAGGGGGGGCCTAAAAAGGCCACTTTGGCAGAATCATTAAAGGATAACATTCAGAATTATAATTTGGCGAAGACAGTCCGTGTTTTTCTTCTTTTCGCTGCACTACGTACCTAGGTATAATCAAAGAGATTGGGATTGGATTAATTGGTATTTTAGCACAGAAAACAAAAAAACTTAACAATTAACTGTCCATTATGATTAATAATTTCATCCTTTTATGGTTCTGCCAAAGTGGCCTTAAACTGAACTGAACGTAAACGAGGCAAAAGAAAGGAGTACGTAAGGATCGTAGGCGTTTTGTAGTTTCTGCCTACGCGATCGGAAAAAAGCGTGAGTTTATGTATGTACCTAAATAGAATTGTATATTATTTGAGTGATTTTATTTGTTACTGAAATTGAGGCACCGGTTTTAGTAAAGGAATTTTTATTCATAGTTGATGATAAATTAGCGTTAATTTCGCTGAATTTCATAAATGCTGGCAATAAGTCCATCGTTAATGTAGCATTCGTAAGAACAATAATAGTTAAGATAAGAACGATATATAGTTTTCCAAGACTTTTACGGCCGAACCCAATTACCTATCTATCACCAGTTTTGGCATAGTAGAGGTAGAAAAACCTATCTATCTCTGGTTTTAACGTCAAAATAATCTGTATCAGTAGCGATCTGTGTGATTATATTATACTGGCAGTTATGATTATACTGGCTACCATGACAATAGGTTATTGGGTTCGGCCGTTAGTAGGTACCAAGAACTAGGTTTTAAGCAAAGCATAGTAAGTTTCAGTATTAATGTTTCTCAAACAATTGACGGCTATTGGTACAGGGACCTACAATTGATGGCGACCACAAACTGAACGTCTAGAATGTCCTTCGGACATCTGGACTGAGGCTGAAGCTACATTACGCCGCGACGCGACCTGCGACGCATGAGCGATTAAAACAAGTAAATGAATGCTCACGTATATGGCTACACCGTACATCAAATATTACCAGCGATCTTTACGAATTTAGCGAATATTACGCCGAAATTTCGCTTGTAATGTAGCCATACCATGGTTTTCTTGTTTCGCTCTTCCAGTCGCATCGCAAATCGCTACGTAGTCGTAGCCTCAGCCTGAGTGTCTAATGAAAATACCTGGGTGCGGTGCGTTGGCAAAGTGAAGCAAGTTCAGTCTCAACTTAAGAGCGTTTACGCCGAGCGTCATTTCATACAAACTTTCAAGCCCTTGTTTTCCGAAATGAATGAACCGATTTTAATGAAACTTCATACGCATAAGCAGGATATAAAGGTCTAAAAAGTTAGTAGAGAACATTTTGACGTTCCCACTCTGCATACGAAATTTCAATCAAATAATTCGCTTTCGCGCTAAAACGGCCGAACGGATTTGGATGGAATTTGGCACATGGGTAGACCATGACCTGGATTAGGATATGGGGTGCTTTTTATCCTGATATTCCCACGGGATCCAGACTTATGCAGGTGAAACCGCTGAGCGCGGCAAGTGTATAAAAATAATGAAATAGTTGGTGCCTCATTTTATTACTGTTTATCATCTATCTAACGGGCCTGTGCGAGTTGGCTTCGACCCATCGTACATCTTCCAAAGCTCCGGTACCCCAGGGTCTCGAGATAATTATGTCAAGGACATTAAAAAAACTAACATAGAATGCGAAATAACTTAATAAGTATTGACATATTTTTTTTAAACATTAGCACAGTGAAACAATTTGCAGAGTAAACATAGGTATGTACGAGAGTCAAAGTTTTTTACCCCCTGTATTGTATGTACGTTTGCTTAACTAAATAAAGCTTAAGTAGGACAGACAAAGTATGTTAATTCAGCTTAACACGACGTGTATCTGAATCTATTTAATAGAATTAGGTTTGTTTGTTCGGGAAAATAGAAAATGGGAATGGGATATTTTGATTTAAGGCGACATTAAATGACAGCGACCTCGAGCGAGTGGGAGGAGCGAGCGTCACGCCCCGCGACCCCGCACCTGCAGGGGTGCGGGGTCGCGGGGCGTGACGCTGCACGTAACCATACGTTTC
Source organism: Oligia strigilis (assembly GCA_951800025.1). Classification (NCBI taxonomy): domain Eukaryota; kingdom Metazoa; phylum Arthropoda; class Insecta; order Lepidoptera; family Noctuidae; genus Oligia; species Oligia strigilis. The sequence continues at coordinate 4,662,580 of OX637550.1, forward strand.
AGATGGTGAGGATAATCCTGTCTGATTTTTGATCACCATCCATATTTATTTCAATGTAGTGTTAATAAAAATAAGGTAATATTTTGATATTATATTAAGATTGTAATAATATTATTTTATTACTAATATTATGCATTGAATAAGTTGGTTTATTTAAGGTCTATCTATTCATACACGAAATCTCATAAGGTGTCATTGTACTCATTATTACGAACTACTTTTACTATGGATTCAAACCTGAAATCGCGAAAAAAAAACAGCTGTTCCCTACATGGTTTTATGTTATGTTCGAAGTTCGAAAAAGAACAGAGTCAAAGTGGAGACGCCTTACGACAAAATATTTTTTGGGACTAATGTCCCGGGTTTCAACACATTACTTAATTACAACTAAAATTAATAAAGTAAAACAACTATCGAATTCATTTCCTGTTTTTGTTTTGAATATTAACGACAGGATTGCGAGTAGGTAAGGTACAACATTTGAGCACGTACTAAAATATAAAACAACTGTTTTAATAAAATTCCATAAATAATTGTTGAATCAAATAAAAAATAATTAAATTCAGATATCTCGAAAACAGTGCGTCCTAGGCAAAAAATAACCAAAATTTAACCCCCCCTGTGTAACCCCCGTGCAAGCAGTATCCCAACATGAATTAAGAAAAAAAAAAATTTCGACCGACAAAAAATTTGAAAAAATATTTCGCGGGTTTTTTACATCAGTAGTCCTCATGGTTTTCGACTAGAGCAACAATAATATTATTATTATTATTCACCTATTAAAATATATTTCAATTTCAATAAAACTTGTTTTTTTCCACTTTTCAAATCATTAACCGAAACATTCGAAAGAATCCTGTTTCTTTCCAAAGGATTTTTTCTGTTAATTTTTCTATGTGACATGCGAAAAAAACGGAAAAAACACAATTAGTTTTTTTTTCGTGGAAAAAAACAAATTGTTATTTTCGGCATTTTCAACGCTAATCACAAAGTGTCTCTTGGTTGTTTGTATTGTCTTGGCTATTGTCTTCCACCATCATTGCTCGTTTTTTGCTTTGCTTTTTAGGGTTCCGTACCCAAAGGGTAAAAACGGAACCCTATTACTAAGACTTCGCTGTCCGTCCGTCCGTCCGTCTGTCTGTCACCAGGCTGTATCTCAAGATCCGCGGTAGCTAGACAGTTGAAATTTTCACAAATTATGTATTTCTGTTGCCGCTATAACAATAAATACTAAAAACAAAATAAAATAAATATTTAAGGGGGGCTCCCATACAACAAACGTGTTTTTTTTTCTTCGTTTTTGCCTTGTGGTACGGAACCCTTCGTGTGCGAGTCCGACTCGCACTTGGCCAGTTTTTTTTTATTCTCTTTAACCTCTTCCGTTTTTCTTTTGCGTCCCTGTATAGTAACTATGTAAGATGTTCCGGTTCGACCAGTTCCGGAAGCAAGCAATCTGTGTAGAATTTAACCAATTTATTTTTCATTTTAGTGTCCCAAAATATGTCATCCTTGAAAATAATTTCTATTTTCACAGGAAATTTTTCCTGCGGAGTTGCCTTTTTCTCGTGTTCTATACAGCCAGAGCTACAAAATAAATGGATTTTTAGGCATCTGCATGGAAGTATAGGCGAAAGTAGGAAGATAGTTGTGCACGACATACCGACATAGGTACTGTAAGTCTACAGACGTAAAAGTTACATCTCCGCAGTCGAAGTCGTACTATATTACATACCCACTCACACGCCCCGAACGCGCACGTTACGCGTTTACGTCATCTAAACTGTCCCGGAACATTTTTTTCGACGGGCCGCGGGGCGCCGCGCCCTCGCACAGTGGTTCGAAATCGACGCCTAGTGGACATTGAAAATCAAAATGGCTCTAGGCGAGAAATAAAAATTGGTACAGCTTTATTTTAGTAATATTTATAATATTTAGTAATATGAAAGCCACAGACAGCACCATCTCCGAAAAAAAAATTTTTTTTTTTTTTTGTATGAAGAAAAACACAAAAGTCGTTTTTTCTCACAGCTTAATAAAACTTAAAGCCTGCGGCATACATGGGGTGTAGTCCTACATGAGGCGATCCCGAAATGCTATAACACGCACACCCATGCGCGCCGCTTCACTCACAGCAGAGTGTTGAATTTGGTGAGGTGTGATCTTGAAAATATACAAAGTAATTGACTTTAGTATGCTAATTTTATAAATTATAATGAGAAATAATGGAATACTATATAAAAATACAAAAAAAAACTCAAATAGATACCTCTATCTTTGGGAAAGGTACACATACCAACTGGAAAAGATAATTACATAGTAATGATTGTTTCTTGTAAGCTATTCGTAATCTCACGATTCGTAGTATCAATCGACTCTGTTACTGATACTGTTGAACCTTCAACCTCAAGTGCTAGTGGTATAAATGAAGGTGCATTCACGTCCAAAGCAACTACATGTACTGTTAGCACTACAACACTGAAAAGGAGCCCAAGAAAACCTTTCTCAGAATTATGCCAAAAACAGAAGAAGAGAAGAATAGAAGAACTTTTAACGCACGACCCTCAGGAACTTGCATATGCTGCTGCAGCGAGTTGTAGTGAGGAGAATGAGGACGTGGAAGACTTAATAAAATATATTACTGAGCATCCTGAACAAGCAGCAGAGATCAAGAATTTTTTGAATGGCAAGGCAACTACTAACAAGTATACAGCAGAAGAAGCGTTGGGTATATGGATTTCTTTGAAATTGTCGAAGTGGCAGTATCTAACTTTAAGGGAAACTGCGAAAGAACGTGGAGTAGATTTGTACCCAACATATTATTCAGTTTTAAAAGCCAAGAAGGCATGCTATCCTCCTGAGAGCGATATTGAAGTGACCGAACGAGGAGTTAAAGTAAAACTTCAAGCTATTTTGGACATCACTGTCACTCGACTTGCCAAAACATTAAACTTGGACCATTTGCAAGATAAAGAACTCATCTTAATCTGCAAATGGGACTTCGATGGTGCGTCAAATCAAAGCAAAGCTACAAGCAATGCATGAATGCAGATGAAGACGACTCTAGTGTTTTTATGTGCTGTTTTGTGCCCTTGCAATTGATGTGTGGTGACGATTTGGTCTGAGAAAACCCAAAACCTTCTTCTACAATGCTTTGTAGACCAATTTATTTCAAGTTTGTCAGCGAAAATAAGTTGGACATGAAGGAGTAAATGGGTTTGATCGATGCTGAAATTAAAGCATTGAAGCCATTTATCATTGAAAATAATATACAAGTTAAACATTCAATATTTAATGACCACGATAGATGGCAAAATAACGTCTCACCTGTCACAAACCTCTATGCAAACATGTGACATCTGTAAAGCTGTACCAAGTGAAATGAATGATTTCGAGAAGATTCACAAGTAAGTTGAATGTTGGAAATCTACGTTAAAATTATATATTTTTTTATTTAATTGAAAAACACTTTTAACCTTTTTATTCATATTTTAGGAAATCTGTATCATCTGATATTTACAAGTACGGTTTGTCGACTTTGCATGCATGGATCAGATCCATGGAATGCCTGCTGCATATCGCTTACCGATTGGATTTTAAAAAATTGGCAAGCCAGCGATGAAGCTAGTAAAGCAGCTTTGAGAAGTCGCAAACAGACGATACAGCGTAAATTTCGAGAGGAAATGGGACTCCTAGTGGATATCGTAAAACAAGGTTAGTTGATTTATTTATTTTGTATAATATCAAAGGGTTTATAAATTAGTGTAATATTATAAAACTTATCTAATAATGTTCTCATATCAATATTTTTTTTTATATAAAGGTACTGGAACCACGAATGATGGCAACACGGCTAGAAGATTTTTCCAGTGTCCTGAGAAGACTGCAAATATCACTGGATTGAGTCAGGAGCTGCTCCAAAAATTCGCAACTATTCTCCGTGTTGACCAGGATCAGGACAGTCTATTAATATTGATTTGTTTGCCAATTATCTCGACGAAACTGCGCAGCTGTATGTGGAACTGTATGGCTGGTATTTCATGCCTTCCAGTATCCACAAACTTGTGCTACATGGAGCCGAAATAATAAAACATTTCAACATTTTGCCAATAGGAAAGCTATCAGAAGAGGCATCTGAAGCCCGAAACAAAGATTTTAGAAAACTCAGGGAACATCATACGCGGAAATTTTGTCGCAGAGCGACAAACCTAGACATCTTTAATGGTTTCCTCGTGTCCTCAGACCCATATTTGTCAAGCATTCGACCTAAACTGACAAATAAAAGTAGAAATGATTTAACTGAAGAAATTATGTCTCTTCTTTTAATTGACCCGGATACCATGGATAAGGAAAACATTGAATTTGTTGAGGTGCCAAGTGTGATGGATTCTGATTTTGAATTCTTTGATAGCGATGACGAAACTCAGTAGACTAGATTTTAATTTTTGATGTTTTTGTGCAAATTTTATATTTTTTCTCAATTATACAATTGCCTATTCTTAGTATTTTTCTGTATCTATTAGTTATAAGTTCTTGTACTATTTTTTTTAATGTAAATTATGAAATCAAACTTTGTATCTACTAACAACGAATTAAATTATCATAAGAAATATTGCAAAATCTATTTATATTGTAAATGAGTATCTATTTGAGAGTTTTTTATTTTTATTTTTACATAGTATATATATTTCTCATTATAATTAATAAAATTAGCATACTAAAGTCAATAACTTTGTATATTTTCAAGATCACACCTAAATCAACGTAAAAATCACTTACTGAATTTCTCGAAATTCAACACTCTGCTGTGAGTGAAGCGGCGCGCACGGGTGTGCGTATTATAGCATTTCGGGATCGCCTCATGTAGGACTACACCCCATGTAAGCCGCAGGCTTTAAGTTTTATTAAGCTGTGAGAAAAAACGACTTTTGTGGTTTTCTTCATACAAAAAAAAAATATTTTTTTTTTCGGAGATGGTGCTGTCTGTGGCTTTCATATTACTAAATATTATAAATATTACTGAAATAAAGCTGTACCAATTTTTATTTCTTGCCTAAAGCCATTTTGATTTTCAATGTCCACTAGGCGTCGATTTCGAACCACTGTGCGACGCCACTTAGAGACTTTGATTTTTTTCAATAATTGATTGTTTATTTATATTACGACAGTAAAAAAATTTAATAATATTATTTCAAAATCGAAAGCGATGACCCTATTTTTTTATTTACCGAAATAAAAACTTTTTTACAAAAAAAAACAACCGACTTCCAAAAAACACTATAAAGTTTTTATTTTTCACTTTTTAGTGGGTCAGTTTGTCATTTATCTAATTTACAATAGCTTTTACAAAATATTGCTTTTCCCGATGCAGGGACGTTAATTGTTGAGGAGTTCTCCTAGTAAGAACCAGGAGAACTGGAGCTGAGAAGTCACCCTCAGCTCCACTTCACCATAAGCATTGTGACGAGCATAAATTGCTTAGCAACCACATTAAAGTACCTAATCGAATCGTAACCCGTGAAATGCTTATTATTGAGTAGTTCCGGTGGCCATCTGTGGTCTTCATCATCAGTTCCACATCACCAAATGGTGCTTTCCGAAAGCAAATGCACGAGTTACTATAAAAAACTTTTTTACAAAAAAAACAACCGACTTCCAAAAAACCCTATAAAGTGAAAAATAACTTTAATTTCGGAAGTCGGTGTCTTTGGATTTGTATTTTAGTTTTTTGCCACCGACTTCCGAAATTAAAGTTATTTTTCACTTTAGTCGATGTTTTTTTGTAAAAAAGTTTTTATTTTTCACTTTTTAGTGGGGCAGTTTGTAATTTATCTAAGTTACAATAGCCTAATGTCAACTGCTCATCACCTTTTACAAAATATTGCTTTTCCCGATGTAGGGTCGTTAATTGTTGAGGAGTTCTCCTAGTTCTTACTAGGAGAACTCCTCAACAATTAACGACCCTACATCGGGAAAAGCTGATGGTGACTTCTCAATCAGCTCCAGTTCTCCTGGTTCTTACCAGGAGAACTGGAGCTGATTGAGAAGTCACCATCAGCTCCACTTCACCATACGCATTGTGACGAGGATAAATCGTTTAGCAACCATAATATAGTAATCGAATCGCAACCCGTGAAATATTTGTCATTGAGTAGTTCCGATGGCCATCTGTGATCTTCATCATCAGCTCCACTTTACCAAAAGATGATTTCCGAGAGCAAATGCTCAAGTTACTTTAAACAATACCCAAATCGCTATAGCTTTGCCTATAAAATTTGAGGGTTTCCCTCGATTTCCATGGGACCCTCTCATCAGATTCCAACTTGATGATAATGGGACCACCTCGAGAGTATACCCTTTCGAACAAAAAAAGAATTTTGAAAATCGGTCCACAATTGGCGGAGTAATCGCGTAACAAACACACAAAAAAAAAAAACATACCGTCGAATTGAGAACCTCCTCCTTTTTTGAAGTCGGTTAAAAAATACCCAAATAGCTATAGGTGTGCCTATCAAATTTGAGGGTTTCCCTTGATTTCCATGGGATTCCCTCATCAGATTCAGAGTTGGTGACAATGGGACCACGTCGAGACCATACCCTTTCAAACAACAAAAGAATTTTGAAAATCGGTCCACAATTGGCGGAGTAATCGCGTAACAAACACACAAAAAAAAAAAACATACCGTCGAATTGCGAACCTCCTCCTTTTTTGAAGTCGGTTAAAAATAGCCCCATTCATACTGAATCGAATGACATAATAATACATACCATTGTTCTTCCAAAGTTATGATCAACAATAACAATAACATCACGCGAATATCGAATTGCGTATGCGTCATCGCGGTCATTTATTTTTTTAAAGATTTTCAAGTACAGATAACTTATTTCGTAATGCCGATACAACCACACGGTCTTTGGTACAAATGTACAGACGCCAGCACATCAAGCTACCCGAAACTGACAAATTTTCCCAATCAATTTTGAACCTTATGCTATAGCGATAAAGTTGAAAATCTTTTAAAGAAATTTGACAGATTGTAGTAGCATGATGTGCTGGCGTCTGTACTACATCTAACCACCCTACTAAAGAACCTGGAACGTAAGCAATACTCCCATAGACAAAATTACTAAAAATAAAACGTCCGAAAGTGTGCCTGGACATTCTGTGATTTTCGTTCGATCTCGATTTTGGCGGCCGGACAGTTTAGGATTTTCGGGAGCTGTCTATTTTCGGCAATGTAGGCGTGAGTGGTTATCAAGAATAATTACCCCCACAACTATGTCAATATTAGCATTCAAGTATTTTTTGAAACTCTGATCCGGACTGTCCCTACAAGAATGCGGTATGGATATACTACATTACAATAATTACTTACGTTACTTACCTCAATAATCTATTTTTTGCCAATATAAGGCGTTTCTTTTTTAGTAATTTGGACTTACCAGACATTTTCAGCACGAAACTCAAAAGCGAATAAAATTATTTTCTTATTGCTCCGAGCGTTAGCGTCTACCCGTGACAGTGGTCAGCGATGCACTGCCGCCCGTCGCCCGGCAGAGTCCCCGCGTCAACGCGTACCAAGTTTATTCGAAAAACGAACCCTAGTTGAATTATCAAACACAAAACAAATAAAAACCGTAGACTAAAATTTAGGAAATTAAATTATCTTTTAGATGGTGAAAGTTTTATGAAAATACACCCGATAGTCTTTGCGTGATTGTCGTTTTTTTGTCCGCGGTAGACATTACTTTACAAATTAATTACACTATGTTAAAAAAATATAATTGCAAATATTCACAGATCAAATTACGAAGACAATTGTCTAGTATAACATATTTTATTTTCAAAGAAATCAGGCCAGTCGTTTAGACGTGATGATGAATTTAAAATCATTAGAAATTGTGTATCTGCGCCTTAATATTTTTGTGATTTTTACACGATCATGCGAATCACGGCTACGCTACGCCACACAAGTCACACGACGGAAGCGAACTGATCAACTGACTGTTGGTTCGGTGGCGCGGCAGTCGCCGTCGCCGACGCGCGCGCGTCGCATGACCTTCGCATGTCGCGCTAGGGATGTGTATTTTCTAAACATTATCGATTTATTATAAGAGCAAGGTAAAAATTTGGCGTGTTTTAAAACAACTACATGAATGATATGATTTTATTTCTGTAAGTAGGTTTGTACAAACACTTTTACACGTCAATCATATTTTTTTTTTAAACTAGATGAGGTCGGCGTTTCCTAACTGACTATTCTGAGAAGAAAGGCCGAAACAAACTCACAGTCTCTTTTAAAGTCCAGACAAAATCTTGGTCAGATCGTGTAACTTACATAAAAACCGAATTCAAATTTCTATTGCACGATATCTAGTTAAAATTCGCGTCTAATTTAGTTTGATCACACATGCCTCTTGCTTACGCATGTTGCCACGGAAACCATTAGTTACCACCAGTGATTGTGAAAATTATCATGATTGTGTAGATGATATTTGAGATACGTATTACGGCACACGTATAAATTCCTCAAAATCAACTTTTAGACAACAACAGAAGAATCATCAAAATCTATTGAGAATTGGCGAAGATTTATTATCTATTCATTATTTATAGGTACAATATTGATAGAATTTTCATAATTGGTCTTTAATTGACGGAGAAACCGACGAACATCTATAAAAAATACATACAGCCGAACATAGAACCGCTTTCTTTTTTAAAGTTGGTTAATTAAATAGGACTTAGTACTATGGACTGTTAAATAGATATAACAGTTGTTATTTCAATCACACTAATATGATAAAGCTGTAATCGACATCGAAACTCGTGATGAGGTGAGGTGAGTACCTACATCACTAAATCACGATGCAACGTGCTTCCACGCCCCGCGCCCCGCTCCCTTCCCAATCACGTAGACAGTTATTTTAAATGTTTTGCTATGAATATGATTTAATGCTAATGTTTTAAACATTTAAGGCGAAAGGCCATAAAAATACTTTTCTTTTGTTTAGGTACTTTAACTAGGCAGAGATGCGAAATTGCTCTTGTTACATAGGTAGGTATAAGAAAGAGTAGGGTCTGATATCTAAGTAAGTATATAGCCTTTAGAGGTACCTACCTAAAATGCCAAATATGTACTAACCTAGCAGAGTCTGATAAATCTAGAGATGCATCGGGTAGGCAGGTAAGTAATATCAGTGCTCCGCCGTCACTCGCGCTCACTTTTAAGTTAGGTACGAGGTAATACCCATTACATAGGTACCTACTTACATATAGTTAGGTAGGTACATAGTTACGTACAGTTTTCTTACCCCCAATTTGCAAGCTGACAACAGCTACCTACCTAGTGGATTTTTATGCTGCAGTAGGTAGGTACTTAAAAATATAAAAACTATTTACAGCGTATTAGTAACCTAGGTACATGTACCTACCTATGGTAGGTACTTACCTAATGAAAAGGTATATCTGGGGTCTGGGGGCACGGGAGTGCCCCGCCAAGACGAGCCAAGCGAAGCGCAAGGGCACTACCTACCTTTTCTCGAAGCACTTCGTCGTATTTTTGAAACTTCATAACTTGGGTTTGGATTATACCAGATAAACAAAATTTTCAGGATATGATGTCAGTGGTTGACTTATTAAACCTATAAAGTTTCAGTTGCATAGCTCTTATACTTTAGATTTTATTGATATCTAAAATACCCCGATTTCGTCACTGACTCACTGATTCACTGACTCACTGACTCACTGATGATCATCAATATTCTAAGGGTCTTCTTGAAGTCCTAGAAAGCTAAAATTTGGTATGTAAGCTAGTAATAGCACACAAACAACAAAAAAACTCTGAAACTTGGAACTTTTACCCTCCAACCCCTTACCTATTTTAAGGGATGGAAGTTTGTACGAGATTTCCGCAAATTTTGATGCTAGAGTTCTGAAAACTGATATAGGGACTCCTTGTTATAAATAATAAAATACGTATTTCAGGATTTTCAGTAAATACCTAAAGCCCCCCAAAAATTTTTTTTTTCATAAGCTACTTTCAAAAGGATGTGAAATCCCACCAAAAACATTTTCATATACATACATACATATACTTCACAAACTGTACACCTTAGTCAAAATATGTGGCTTGGCCGTTTCGCCTCATATTTTGACTAAGGTGTAGAGTTTGTGAAGTTAGGGCGTGTAGAGTCAGAAGCTTGGCTCTACATGAGATCTTATAACTTTTTGACAGTGCGAGCCTTAAGTGGTCTCGTCTTGGCAACATTTTACATGAAAATGTTTTTGGTGGGATTTCTAATACATAAACAAGAAGTAAGAATATTTTCTTTAATATAATAGGTATGGTTATATTAGGTATTGGTTTTGTAACAATATTTTGATTTAAAAGAGTGTCCATTGAGTTTCTCCTTCTCCATAGAGATCTACGCTAGGGAATGGGCAACCAGGGCAACTACAGTACTTTCTCAAGTTATTATGCCTTGTGTTGTGACTGTGACTGTAGCTTTGTTTTATTGTATTTTTTAACATTCAAAAGTGCCGTAGGTAATGGTCAAATGGAACTAAATACTTTTGAGTTTGAGTTTGATAGTACCTATTAACTGTTTAGCTCCTTACTGTAAGCTATAAAATCTGTTCAGAAGCAGTAAAAATAACTGCTACGATATCAGTTAAGCCAGAAAACGGCAATACTTAAAAGAAACTGCTTGTTTCAGTAACTGTTAAATGATCAAACAATTGATATTAACTGTTTAGCTCCTTACTGTATGCTACAGGAACTGTTCAGACGCAGTAAAAATAACTGCTACAATATCAGTAAAGCTTCAACACGGCAATACTTAAAAGAAACTGCTTGTTTCAGTAACTGTTAAATGATCAAACAATTGATATTAACTGTTTAGCTCCTTACTGTATGCTACAGGAACTGTTCAGAAGCAGTAAAAATAACTGCTACGATATCAGTAAAGCCTGAACACTGCAATACTTAAAAAAACTGCTTGTATCAGCAACAGTTAAATGTTCAAACAGTTAATTTTAACTGTTTAGCTCCTTACTGTATGCTACAGAAACTGTTCAGAAGCAGTAAAAATAACTGCTACGATATCAGTAAAGTCTGAACACGGCAATACTTAAAAAAACTGCTTGTATCAGTAACAGTTAAATGTTCAAACAGTTAATTTTAACTGTTTAGCTCCTTACTGTATGCTACAGGAACTGTTCAGAAGCAGTAAAAATAACTGCTACGATATCAGTAAAGCCTGAACACGGCAATACTTAAAAAAACTGCTTGTATCAGTAACAGTTAAATGTTCAAACAGTTAATTTTAACTGTTTAGCTCCTTACTGTATGCTACAGAAACTGTTCAGAAGCAGTAAATATAACTGCTACGATATCAGTAAAGTCTGAACACGGCAATACTTAAAAGAAACTGCTTGTATCAGTAGACGTTAATGTTGAAACAGTTGATATTAACTGTTTAGCTCCTTACTGTATGCCACAGAAACTGTTCAGAACCAGTAAAAATAACTGCCTACGATATCAGTAAAGCCTGAAAACGGCAATACTTAAAAGAAACTGCTTGTTTTAGTTACCGTTAATGTTTAAACAATTGAAATAACTGTTTAGCTCTTTTACTGTATGCTACAATAACTGTTCCGAAGCAGTAAAAATAACTGCTACGATATCAGTAAAGCTCTGAAAATGGCAATACGTGAAAGGAACTGTTTGTTTCAGTAAACTTTAATGTTCATCCAATTGAAATAACTGTTTAGCTCTTTACTGTTTTTGCCCATTTCAGTGCACGGTCAGTAATCAATTATTTTAACATAAAAATAAGTTTCCTGTACCGTTTTTTTTTTTACTGTACAACAACAGTAAAAAGTCACGTTTTATTTTTTTCAGTGTTGCAATTGCTATTATTTCCAGTAGAGAATGATTTTGCAAAAATTATAAATCCAATATAGATTTTGACAAATAACGATATTTGTCTTCCACATTGTTCAATTAACTTGGAAAATCCCCAACACCAGTAAAGATTACCGATAGATTTACCTATGACAAAAATATTTTTGTCGCATAATTGTTATTCGGTACTCCAGTATCTTTATGGCTATATTATTTGGGATTATATTGTAAGAGTGTTAATAATGATGTTGTTAAGAAACCCTCGTATATCTATGAAACGGTTGACTAGAGCACAATATTTGCTTTGGTATATAGCAGTAGCTTTATGTTGTAAATTGTTGTAGGTAGCATCGCGAGAGGTGGAAACCCCAAGGACGTCTGTGTAGTCTGACAAAATAAAGGTAAGTGGAAAGTAGTTTCGTTCGTCTCTCGATGTCTAGCAGTCTGTGAGTAAACTCTACGAATACCTACTTTGCGGTAGCGAAGGGTCAATTCTTGTAAGAGGTAAGCCGGAGTAGATATCTTTAATATGATTATAGGTATTATTTGTCTATCTATACAAGGTGTTGATTTGCAGGAGGTTGTCATAAAAGACATTTTAGTACTTTAGTATTTTAGTACTTTAGTACTTAGTAAAGTAAAAGGCGTTTGTTTGTGTGTGAAAGCGTGGTATAGCCTAGTAACAGACGGGCCACGTTTAAATACGGCTGGTTCACACTTACGGATTTCCGTAAATAAGAAAAAAAAAACTACCCATTTTATTGTTGATTTGGGTCGAGAATCATTAGCATAATTACGTCCTTGAATTTGACTAGGATGCAAATCAACACCTTGTAGAATACTGACTGTGCCATTTTTCAAAGGGAAGCCGGTTGGAATCGAGTTGTAATGGAATCTTCGCCACTGCTACTTTGCACACCTTGCAGTGTAACTGTAATTGCGTAACACACTAACAGTAGCAATGGATTTCATTTTGACAATTCTACAACATCCATCGCGTTATTTACGTTGTTGAGCAGACAAAGTTTTCGAACATAAATGAAGCAATAGATTTGCAATATCCTTCTAAATTATTCAGATTGTGATTGATAGTTATATATTTAATTAGGCTGCTGTTCCAATACCAATAAACGTAGCGTCGTAAGATACACTTTGATTCTTTATTTTCCTTTCTTTGTTTATGTTATCATATGAATTCAAAGTTAGACCTTTGAATTCATATGATAATCGATAAAATTAGCTGAGGTACAATAGTATGTACCTACTTACTTAACAGTTTACCATCCCTGTTCCTAGCCATTTTTAGAGGTATGATCAGTTTTCATTTTAACAAGATGACGTATGGCCCATGTATGTTTTGTGTTGTTATTTTTTTTGTTATTTGTTTTCTGGTATACAATAAAGTATATATAAATAAATAAGATGTGGCAAACTCAGTAGGTATTAGATTTTTGAAGCTCAAATGCTTCTAGGGACGACATTTCATACAAACTTTCAAGCCCTTGTTTTTCGAAATGAATAAACATATCTATGGAATAAACCGATTTTAATTAAACTTCATATGCATGAGCAAGATAAAAAGGTCTAAAAGTTAGTAAAGAACATTTTCGAAATGTCTTATTTAAAAAAAGATAACTGGAAACCTCTGTTTCTATGGAAAATTTAAAATCGGTCTAATTTGGCTTTAACACTATTCTACCTTTGTATCCTGCTTATGCGTATGAAGTTTAATTAAAATCGGTTCATTCATTTCGAAAAACAAGGGCTTGAAAGTATGAAATGCCGTACGTCGTAAACGCTCAGTAGACTGCGATGAGCCGTAAAATACCTCAAAGATGTGGGGAATAGATGCACGACGTATGCTGTGAGAGGGCCGATGCCGAGCGATGTGATCTGCAGTGATGACATCGCCACTCCTGCTAAGATCCTGTGGACAAAGGGAGGCAATATGTTACAGGTTATTGGGTAAAATGGCAATAAGCGTCAATTCATCATCATCATTTCAGCCGAAAAATGTCCACTGCTAGACGTAGGCCTCCCCCAAGCACCTCCACTTCGACCGGTTCTGTGCTTTTTGCATCTAACGGGTTCCTGCGGCCTTCACAAGTTCGTCGGTCCACCTTGTGGAAGGCCTTCCAAAAGTTCCAAAGCTACGTCTCCTAAGAGTTAAAGCGTGATATTAAATAGCCTATAACCTTTCTCAAGAATTGGGCTATCAAATATTTTTTTTCATATCCGACTGGTAGTTTCAGAGATTGGAGCGTTCAAACAAACTCTTCAGCCTTATTATTTTCAGTATATAGATAATGGATGGTGTTTAATTTTTCAGTATAAGTGTGGTTTGCATAGGACGAGTACTTGTTTGTATGTCACCATCATAGATATCAGATGGTGACATACTCGTCCTATGCAAACCACACTTTACACTGCAGGTTAGGTTTTGCTCTATGCTGTCTCTAAAAACATAATTCATTTCATCATCATTCATTATGAAGAAAAAGAGACAAGAGAAAGAGAGAGAGAGAGAGTTCAAGAAACTCAGAAAAGTAAAAGTTTTCATTTAAAGCTTTTGAATCCGTATTCTGCCTCTGCCTCTATTCTCGTTCACTATCTACATAATTAGTCTGCTACCAACAATGAAACCTTTGAACCTCTTATCAATCTCACATTGAAGCTGCGACTCGCGTGACCAATGGCAATAAAGCAGTAAAAAAAGACTCCAGTATCAGGCACATACACGATAGCGTTTTTCGATCTTTGAGACCCTATTGTCTGATACACGAACAAGCTACTGACTGGGCTACTTATTTTTTATTATGGTAATAATTTCTTTACTTATCCGTAGTCATTAATGTATATTATCATGTTGCATCACATGACGTGCCTAGCCTAGTGCCTATCTAGCTAGCAGTCAGTCTGTGACGTCATAATTAAAGCAGCACATGAAGTAATTTTTCGCTCCGCCTGGTGTAATTGCTGTAAGGCGTACCAGTAGGAGGATAATTAAATAAATAAATAAATAATTGTCATCCAGGTAATCCTTCAACACGACGACGAGTTTAAAAATAAACGATTCTCACTTTCATTGCATCAATGCAGTTGTGGCGGCATCTCCATCGCCTCATGCGAACTACGCACACCGACGTCACGCAGAATCCTGTATCGCGCAAGCAAAGTTCGACGAGCGAATAGCATATCGACGGTTGAAAGGCTATTTGGTATAAGCGACATTTTTTTTCAATATTGAGTTATATACATATTATTATTTGGAATGAGCAAATTTTGCTGATTCCGAATATGTATATAACTAACTATATAACTAACAAGCTATAAACGCAGGTACTTAATAGGAGTGGGTTAAGATAAACACTGCCAAATTTGGACTTTATCCGTGGAGCTTAAATTCATTAACTAGGTCACCAGAACACCGATTATAACTGAACATACAGCGGTGCTGCAGCGTTTTGGGGAACTGTCTTATGTAATTTCGACGTTCGAGAAAGTGCTAATTTGCATCCTAGTTTGAAAAAAAGGACTATAATTTATCTTGTAAACGTACCTGTTAGTCGAAAGCCCAGCAATAAGACAGCCGATTCCAACGACCATGAACATGGAGACCAGCAGAGTCTTCTTGGAGAGCGGGCTCATGCTGCCCCCGGTGACCAGCATCCCGTACACAATCGTCGTCACCACCATTATGTAGAACGTGTTATAGGAGATCGAGTCTAGACATTCACCTGTTAACGTCTGGAATATAATAGAATACTCTTTATTATATACACCATACATATTACAGATACCTATAAAAGTAGAAATTTCACAAGGGGTGACACAATGGGTGGCCGGGCTGACATCAAGGTTCTCGGCTCGACGTGACTCGGCGATAAAGGGAACCATCCAAACTAACCCCCTTACTAATAAACGTTGTATAGCGTATCTATAGTTACACAACGCTTTGTCTTCTTCTTTCGAAAGTCAAATTACTGACGACTGAAAGAGAGAAATCAGTGTGTAACTATTCATCTGATATAATACATTTAGGGCTAATATTTAATCATCAATGATAACTTTATTCGAGGAAATAATTTTGAACTTTTACAGTTATTTCAACGTCAATTTTATTCTTCGAATAAAATTTATCTGGCGATGGAAAAATCAGCCCTTATTAGTAAGCGGGCAAGTGTCTGCGATAGCTAACTTTCTGAAGGCATAAATGTGACATTTTTCCTTTATAAAATTGTGACTACTACAGCCCGTTCACAGTTATTTTACCTTTGATTTTGCATCACTGTCCAAATCACAGTGATCTTTAATGTCATTCTAATAAGGTTGCTGTTGGGTTGCTGCCATTGACAAGTCTGTCAAAATCATTGTGATCTTTATTCTCGTCATAATAAAGTTGCAGTTACGTTGCTGCTGTCAGAGGTAAAATAACTCTGTGAAGCACGCCACGGGGCTCTGGGTTCGATTGCCAAGTCGGGATAGATTGTTATTGAGTCTTCCCTTCAGGAACTTCTCTTTAGCAGATTTCAAAATCTCTCGATAGCCAGCCCAAGCTGGGATATTACTGCATTAACAAGATGTACGATGTTTTAATGCTTTTACTTACAGAGTTATCCGATTGGCCGATGAGTTCGCAGACAGTGCCGCTGGTCCCCTCGCTGTTCATCACCTTGTTGATCGTGTCGGGAGCGAAGAGGAACAAGCCGTTCAAGCTGAAATAAATTATTATTTTATTATTTACTAGCTTCTGCCCGCGACTTCGTACGCGGATCCTGTTGCTTATGCCAGCGACAACGGGGTCGTCAAAATCGGAGATCTGAAACGTCTGATGTCGAATTCTAAGAGCCCAGGGACTGAAAAACAACGGGATGCGCGAGACGATTCGAGACGTCATTTTCAGGCAATAATGAACCAATAAGGTGGTAAACTTGGCCTTGCACTTTGAATGTTGGCATAAATGGGCCTTCTGAAATCTGTTCTGCACCAAAAGATGTCATTTGAAAGGCATTATTGTACGAACGTATGTTATCCAAGAAATGTTTTGACTGTGGATGGTCACCGATTAGCAGTGATCTTAATATTTCTGGAGGATTTTGTAATATTTTAATATGTACTTTCCCACCTGAGCAACACATACCGTTTGTTTCTTTTTGCCATTTAACAGCTTCACAAAAAGTACAATTTTGAACCATACCTCCGATGGCGGAATATGTGGCGTAGTCAATCATAGGAGTATACGTAAATGCACTCCGTTCCTTATCAACCCAAGGAAGGTCGCCATGCCCTACGGCTATATCTTGAGACACATCCGATTCTTCAGATGATATCGACATTCTGTTCAGAGAATGTCGAAGTCGATCAGAATTCAAACGTTCGTTGCGCTCTTCTTAATCTGTCTCTTCATGCCGTACTCCAGCAATTCTTTCTTTCTCACTTTCTAACTGATTATGAGTATTTTGTTGTGTGCGTGTTCGGGACAATGTATGATAATCTCAAGTTCATCACTTGTTTCAAAAGACCTGTTAGTAGATGTGCGAATACGCTGAGAACTCAAGCGTGATTCTGTATCGGTAAACGTTTCCGATTCGCGAGACAATGCATGTCGCTCACGATCAGCGGACAGTCGCGCATCACGTTCCGCACTTGTCTCTAGAGACCTAGAAGCAGATGCGTAGATATGCTGAGAACTCAAGCGCAATTCTCTATCCGTGAACGTCTCCGACTCGCGAGACAATGCATGACGTTCACGATCAGCGGTCAGTCGCGCATCATATTCTTCACTGGTCTCTAGAGACCTGGATGTAGATGCGTAAATACGCTGAGAATGCAGGCGCGCTTCGCGATCCGAAGAGGTTTCCACGGAGCGAGTTGCAGCCTGATGTTCTCGAACAGCATCAAGTCTCTCCTGACGCTCTTCGGTAGATTCTTGGGATCTTATGATCCGCAATCTTTTAGCTCCTTTGGAACATTGGAAAAGATTTGACCTTTTTCTAGGCATGGTTATAGTTTTATTGTGAAGAATATACCTGATCAATTAAAATCTAAGTGACTGCTCCCCTACCAAGGGTGCCCATACACGGGGTCGTCTGGCGCCCATGTGCTGGTTTGGTCCCTGGGGTCGTCACGGTGTGCTATGTGTTCTGGTGCGCCGGTGATGGGGAGTACTCCCCAGAGGAGGGTCCGGTGACGGACAGCCGCGGCGGGTTCACGGATGAGTGCTAACGCGTGCCCATATTCCCGCTGTAAGCGGCAGAGGAGGACACCGTGGAGTTTTAGTGGGTTAGAGTCCCACATAACTGTACTATCTCCCCGTGGTAGTGCAGAACGCATGAGCATTTATTCACGTTAAAAAAAAAAAGGGAGTTTTGGCCAGTAGAGTCAAATTTTCAATGATATACCATCGTCATCGAAAATCAGTCCTAAACTGTTACCGCCTTCACCGCGTGGAGGTGAAATTAGTGATAGTTTTGATTTCCACATCAGATGTTTCTGATCTTCAATTTTTAGGGTTCCGTACCCAAAGGGTAAAAACGGAACCCTATTACTAACACTTCGCTGTCCGTCCGTCCGTCTGTCTGTCACCAGGCTGTATCTCAAGAATCGCGGTAGCTAGACAGTTGAAATTTTCACAGATGATCTATTTCTGTTGCCGCTATAACAACAAATACTAAAAACAAAATAAAATAAATATTTAAGGGGGCTCCCATACAAAAAAAACGTGTTTTTTTCGGCGTTTTTGCCGTCGTGTCTGTCGCCAGGCTGTATCTCAAGAACCGCGGTAGCTAGACAGTTGAAATTTTCACAGATGGTGTATTTCTGTTGCCGCTATAACAACAATTACTAAAAACAAAATAAAATAAATATTCAAGGGGGGTTCCCGTACAAAAAAACGTGTTTTTTTCGGCGTTTTTGCTCCCATACAAAAAAACGTGTTTTTTTCGGCGTTTTTGCCGTCTGTCTGTTGCCAGGCTGTATCTCAAGAACCGCGGTAGCTAGACAGTTGAAATTTTCACAGATGGTGTATTTCTGTTGCCGCTATAACAACAAATACTAAAAACAAAATAAAATAAATATTTAAGGGGGGCTCCCGTACAAAAAAACGTGTTTTTTTCGGCGTTTTTGCCGTCTGTCTGTCGCCAGGCTGTATCTCAAGAACCGCGGTAGCTAGACAGTTGAAATTTTCACAGATGATGTATTTCTGTTGCCGCTATAACAACAAATACTAAAAACAAAATAAAATAAATAATTAAGGGGGCTTCCATACAACAAACGTGTTTTTTCGGCGTTTTTGCCGTCTGTCTGTCACCAGGCTGTATCTCAAGAACCGCGGTAGCTAGACAGTTGAAATTTTCACAGATGATGTATTTCTGTTGCCGCTATAACAACAAATACTAAAAACAAAATAAAAGAAATATTTAAGGGGGCTCCCATACAAAAAAACGTGTTTTTTTCGGCGTTTTTGCCGTCTGTCTGTCGCCAGGCTGTATCTCAAGAACCGCGGTAGCTAGACAGTTGAAATTTTCACAGATGATGTATTTCTGTTGCCGCTATAACAACAAATACTAAAAACAAAATAAAAGAAATATTTAAGGGGGCTCCCGTACAAAAAAACTTGTTTTTTTCGGCGTATTTGCCGTCTGTCGCCAGGCTGTATCTCAAGAACCGCGGTAGCTAGACAGTTGAAATTTTCACAGATGGTGTATTTCTGTTGCCGCTATAACAACAAATACTAAAAACAAAATAAAATAAATATTTAAGGGGGGCTCCCGTACAAAAAAACGTGTTTTTTTCGGCGTTTTTGCCGTCTGTCACCAGGCTGTATCTCAAGAACCGCGGTAGCTAGACAGTTGAAATTTTCACAGATGATGTATTTCTGTTGCCGCTATAACAACAAATACTAAAAACAAAATAAAATAAATATTTAAGGCGGGCTCCCATACAATAAACGTGTTTTTTTCGGCGTTTTTGCCGTCTGTCTGTCGCCAGGCTGTATCTCAAGAACCGCGGTAGCTAGACAGTTGAAATTTTCACAGATGGTGTATTTCTGTTGCCGCTATAACAACAATTACTAAAAACAAAATAAAATAAATATTTAAGGGGGGCTCCCGTACAAAAAAACGTGTTTTTTTCGGCGTTTTTGCCGTCTTTCTGTCGCCAGGCTGTATCTCAAGAACCGCGGTAGCTACACAGTTGAAATTTTCACAGGTGATGTATTTCTGTTGCCGCTATAACAACAAATACTAAAACAAAATAAAATAAATATTTAAGGGGGGCTCCCGTACAAAAAAACGTGTTTTTTTCGGCGTTTTTGCCGTCTGTCGCCAGGCTGTATCTCAAGAACCGCGGTAGCTAGACAGTTGAAATTTTCACAGATGGTGTATTTCTGTTGCCGCTATAACAACAAATACTAAAAACAAAATAAAATAAATATTTAAGGGGGGCTCCCGTACAAAAAAACGTGTTTTTTTCGGCGTTTTTGCCGTCTGTCACCAGGCTGTATCTCAAGAACCGCGGTAGCTAGACAGTTGAAATTTTCACAGATGATGTATTTCTGTTGCCGCTATAACAACAAATACTAAAAACAAAATAAAATAAATATTTAAGGCGGGCTCCCATACAATAAACGTGTTTTTTTCGGCGTTTTTGCCGTCTGTCTGTCGCCAGGCTGTATCTCAAGAACCGCGGTAGCTAGACAGTTGAAATTTTCACAGATGGTGTATTTCTGTTGCCGCTATAACAACAATTACTAAAAACAAAATAAAATAAATATTTAAGGGGGGCTCCCGTACAAAAAAACGTGTTTTTTTCGGCGTTTTTGCCGTCTTTCTGTCGCCAGGCTGTATCTCAAGAACCGCGGTAGCTACACAGTTGAAATTTTCACAGGTGATGTATTTCTGTTGCCGCTATAACAACAAATACTAAAACAAAATAAAATAAATATTTAAGGGGGGCTCCCGTACAAAAAAACGTGTTTTTTTCGGCGTTTTTGCCGTCTGTCACCAGGCTGTATCTCAAGAACCGCGGTAGCTAGACAGTTGAAATTTTCACAGATGATGTATTTCTGTTGCCGCTATAACAACAAATACTAAAAACAAAATAAAATAAATATTTAAGGGGGGCTCCCATACAACAAACGTGTTTTTTTCGGCGTTTTTGCATTGTGGTACGGAACCCTTCGTGTTGGCCAGTTTTTTTATAAGTCAACAGGAAATGCCCATCAGACCGAACAACTTTTGCTAAGACGTCATTCCTATATATGTTATGGTGTAGCTGGGCTCTTGGAGTTCCACATCAGGTGTTCCAGATCTTCAAATTTATTCTCTCGGCAGAAAATGCTCATCACGTGGAACAATTTTTGCTATGGTACCATTTTTGTATCTCTTATAGTTTAGCTGGTCTGTTGCGGTTCTGCATCAGGTGTTCAAGTTTCCAAGATAAATTATAGCCTATATGTTGCCCAGACATAATACCTATACAACAAAACAAAAATCATTCAAATCCTTCCAGTAGTTCCGAAGATTAGCGTGTACAAACAAACAGACAAACAGACAGATTTTTTTTTTCGGATTCGTACCCTATTACTGTTTCTAAACCCCCCCCCATTTTTTTTTTTTTAATATTTTCAATGTACAGACACAGTTTTTCTACTGTTTTATTATATGTATAGATTTGTTGTGTTTGCAAAAACCTAGTTCAATGATGCAGATCATTTGTGGCCAACGTTACTGCGAGAAAGGGTATCTAAGTCAATGGAGCCTGAAATTACTAAAATATCTAAATATATAAAATTCAAAGTCCTGACTGACTGATATGTCAACGCACAGCCTAAACCGCTGGTCCTAGAGACATGAAATTTGGAGGGTGTGTTCTTTGTGAAGAGTATATAGGTATCCAGATAACCACTAAGAAAGGGTTTTTCGAAATTCCACCACTAAGAGGGTGAATCGGGGGAGAGTGAAATTTCACGCGGACGAAGTCGCGGGCAGGGCGGGACGAAACCGAACTTGAAATCGTGAAAAAAAATCAGCTTTTCCCTACATTTTGACGAGATAAACATGTACGAATATAAATGTAGGGAACAGCAGTTTTTTTTTCTCGATTTCAAGTTCGGTCCCATAGTAAAAGTTGGTAATAATGATGAGTACAATGACCTCTTAAGAGGTTGTTGGTGTTTTTCCAATAACCCTGTATAATACGAAATTAAACAACCTAAACTAAGTAGGCTTTACAAGTTCACGAATAGGTAATTGTCGACCAACTTGAATTTGCAGTAATTGCAATGAGAGGAGAACAAGATTTTCAACTACAATGTTAAGTTTGTTCTTGGGATGAATTCATTCCAACTACGGTTCCGTAGTTGGAAGCCTTCATTGTGCGTGGTCCGACACGCACTTGGCCGGTTATTCTTGTGCCAATCCCCACGCTCCTGTGCCAGCTTCATCTAGGTTCCTGTATAACGTGGAATCATTAAACTTCCAGAAAGTAATAACACAAATATCTTACAAAGAGAACACTCCAAACATGAGGAAACTAGTGAGCGCGAACCACTTGAGGTGCGGCGGCCGCAGTACCGCGAACGCCGACTGGGACTTTGACTTCGGCGCCAGCGCAAACCCCGAGCCGCGATGTTCTGAGTCGTTGATGTTGCATGGTATTTTTAAGGATTTTACCTGCAACATATTATTTAAAATAACATGAAAGAAACGCAGTAGTTTTCATTTGTGATCAAATTTATTTTTAAGGCGAATGGATAGTGGTAGGCCGCGAAATTCAAATTTTCTTACGTTTTTTGCAATTTGCAGGTCAGTGTCAGATTGTATCTTGATCAAAATATGATTCGCGACAATAAAGATACATATTTAGAGGATTATAATCAGTAGAATCATTAAATATATCTTTCTAAGTTAGATTTCTACCATTAACACTTTTCCATAAGAGATTGGTGGTTGGTGGAACACAGATATTTTATAGCCAGGATTAACATCCTGGCTTTATCTGTGTTCCAAATTTAATCCAAATCCGTTCAGTATGTTTTGCGTGAAGAAGTAACAAACACACACACACTCACAAACTTTCGCCTTTATAATATAAAGGCTCCTTCAAACAGGCGTGACATGCGATATAATCGCGCGCGACACAAAAGGCACCGCAAGTCGCGCAACGAACGGTGCTTTTGTGTCGCGCGCGATTCGCGTCGCGCGTCGCGCCTGTTTACAGGAGCCTTTAGTGTGATTTGAAGTGAATACTGGTTATAACTTTCCTCCGCTTCCATTAATAAGGGGTACATGCTTGCCCAACATTGTTCAACAGAGAACGCTTTCGCACTTACGCAAAAACTATCTTCAGGTAACCCGGTATTCACAGCATAGATCCTCCTCAAGACCGCCAACGCCTCCTTATCCTTGGCCCTGGTCATGAGGAACTTAGGGCTCTCATCAGCGAAGATAATTAGCAATGCAGCCAGGAGTAGTGGCAAGGCATACACGGCTGTCAGCAGTCTCCAGGGTCGCAGGTCTATGACTCCGAACTGGTACACCCAGTCGAAGGGGAGGATGAGCCAGGCTAGACCTGGAAGTTAAAAAGGATTTAGGTGGTGTAGATTGTTGATGTGTCTGTTTTAACCGACTTCAAAAAAACCGGGCAAGAGCGAGTCGGACTCGCGCACCGAGGGTTTCCCTACCATCATATGTTTTGAAATTTTCACCGGCGAGCTACTTACTAGATCTCGTTCAAACCAATTTTCGGTGGAAGTTTACATGATAATGTATGTACATCATATATATTTTTTTGTTTTATCATTCTCTTATTTTAGAAGTTACAGGGGGGACGGGACACATTTTACCACTTTGAAAGTGTCTCTCGCGCAAACTATTCAGTTTCTGAGGTGGTCCCATATAAATTTAATCAAGTTCTGATGTGTGTTTTTGGATTTAGCTACAGTAATACCACAGATATCGAATAATACGTGTATCTTTAAGTGAAAAATAAAAAGAATAAAATTAAAATAATCTTTACTCCAGTTGGAACATTATGGTTGATTGTTTATTTTTCGATATGGTTCAATCATCACGTATATGTAGGTCCAAACGCGCATCCTAAAATACTTCGGACTTGTCTCGAGGCGTGAGGGAGACTCTTTTGAGCGCCTTGTCGTGCAGGGTAGAGTGGAGGGTACTAGACCACGCGGACGCTCACCCATGAGATGGACTGACCAAATTAAATCCGCAGTGGGTGATCCCTTGTATGAGTGCACAAAAACACCCGACATCGGAGTAGGTGGCGAGAAATCGTGAGGCGAATCACTTCAGCTCCTAGACAAGGAACTACATGAGGACCACGACCGCTCTGACAAGAGTCTATGAAGAAGAAGATATAATGTAGGAAGTGGATGTCTCTAGATTATTCTTGTCAAACGTGATGAACGTCTTTTCGTGCTACAGTTTTAAGTCTACGTATCAGGAGAAAGGAAGTCTTCAAAGTCTTGCCATTTCCACTTTTTTTTGTCCAGATGCGTTGTAAAATGTTTGTTAAGCTCCGAGGATATCTAATCCATTTAAATGTTAAACTAAAAATAAATAATCAGGCATATTGTCACGCAGTTTTTAAATAATCGACAAAGTATCTCACAACTTACCAGGACTTAAGAATGACAGTAGATTGATGAGTGCGTTGGTGACGAGTACTGCAAAGTCCCGACGTCTGCGCGGGAGCATCTCTGACATGTACGCGAAGCCTAGAGATGACGGACTAGATAAACTGGAATGAGAGAAAATGGAGGATGAGTGAACTTTACACCATTTTCCTCATCCCTCTAAATCCTTACTGACTGTTTGAATAACCATAGCAAAGACACGCCGATCAGCTACGTTTTTTATTATTTCCAGATAATCTTCGCCAAAAATAAAAGACTGGCTAAGTACTTACAACAGCGAGCAAGCGAACTTGAAAATCGCGAAGGTGACCAGCGAAGGCATAAAGGCAGCCGTGAAGGCCATCACGCCGGATGCTGCTAGAGAACCGAGCAACACTGGCTTCCTGCCCAGAGAGTCTGATGCACGGCCCCAGAATGGAGCTGTTAGTATTATACCTGTAACAGATAAAAAATACATATTTTTGTGATAGTCTGTCAATCAGATCGCCCTCATAACGAGACGATTTCCGTCGAGTTTTTAAAACAAATAATATGCAAACCGTAACCCAGCAATACCTACTCTTTGGTGGTAGAAAGACTTCAACTCTCTCCCTTCTCTCCTCTCTCCCTTCTCTCCTCTCTCCCACCCTACTCTTAGGCGCGTCGCTCACTGGTAAGTCGAGGCGGGGTCGCGGCGGCGTCGAGGCGCGGGTGGCTATGCTTCCTTCATACATTCCAATTCATTCAACATGTCGCGTCGCGTCGCGGTCGGCCACAGCGCCCCCGCCGCGCCTGCGCCGCGCCTGCTCCTCGACGCCGCCTCGACGCCGCCTCGACCGTGCCACAACGCTTGTATAATTATGAGCGCACTGCCATTCATTTGTAAAGAAAACCTTGTTGCGGCGTGCCGCTTATGCGCCCGCGCCTCAACTCCACCTCGACTGTTGATCGTATGGGCGACGCGCCTTAAGTTTTGGCTTAGTCATAGCCTGTATAATTATGTGTGTACATTGTGGAAATAAATAAATACGTATGGTGAAAGTAGGTACGGCTACTTTTACCATACGTATTTATTTATTTTTATCACAGGTAAGACACGGCTGTCTTACCTGTGACAAAGCAGCCTTAGTTTCAGCAAAGATTCGCCGGGTGAAATGTTGCTATGAAAATTGAGAGTGGCTAGTTTTAGTATAAACGTTTATCATTGTGTCACCAAAATAGACACAGATTATAACCAAATATGAATAATAATAATATAATAATTTATTTCAGATTCAAGTAAGAATAAGATACATCATAAATGACCATATACATTCGACAAGACATCTGTGTCTGAACTAGAAAAAAAAAAAAAACATTATAATCTTGGTTTTCTATTTTTATAGTTTTAAGGTGTATTTATTTTGCTGTAATGCCAATTAACGTATTTTTCTTTCTTAAGTACCTACCTAAATTAATGAATTCATTAAATTAATGATAGAATGTTCCGAAATACTGTGCACAACTAAATAGGTACCTGCCCTGACATACTCAGACCAACATAAACTCACCAACATTGGGCAAAGAAGTGAGAATCCCCTTTAAGTTATCAGGTATATCCAGATCGCAGGCAGCGGCTGGTAACACGAAGGCGATGCCAATCATCTCGAGGATGGCGGCCAACATTGTCCCCAGCATCAGAATATTGTGCAGGACCTGGTACTTGCCGGCGCCTGCAGGAGTTGTAAGAGCAATGTAGCGAGAAGTGTTGATAAGGTTCGAATGTAAGGGTGCTTCTATCATCTAATTAGAGCAGGTACAGTCAACAAAAGAGAGTATGCGGGATCGTCGGACTTTTGTTGACTGTACTTATCGCACCTACAATGAAATAGGGTTACAACTCGAAAAAGTCATTTACAGGAATTTTCAGGAAAAATGAAAAACAGCGTAGGTACTTAAGTATAAAAAAAATCATTTTTTGTAAGCATGTATAATTTTGATCACATAATAATAATAGTGTAAGAATAAAGACTGATTAACTAAATACTGCTACTGATTAAATAAAGACTGTTTAACTCTGATGTTAAGAACCTTGGTTTGCACGTCGACACTTGTCTTGACTGGCAGGTCACGACTGTAAGTCCTAATAAAGTCACCGGAACGTTGCGGTCGCTCTATCGGTTGAAAAACCTTCTTCGTTCACACATAAAGGCAATGCTTGTACAGTCCCTAATATTTCCCATAATTGACTATGGTGATGTGTGTTACTATGACCTGAATGCAGATCTCCTCAATAAACTTGACCGTCTTCTGAATAACTGCATTCGATTCGTTTTCAATCTTCGTAAGTAAGTATGACCATGTATCCAAGCATCGGCTGCTTTTAAAATGGTAACCCATTCGCCAGCGCAGAGAGTTGAGGGCTCTGAATACATTGTTCTCTTTTCTCGATAATCCCACTACTCCTTCTTACATGACTTCCCAAATTCAATATTTATGCCTTCTACGATGTCCTTCTCATCGTTCTGGCTTCATTCATTCTTCTTTCTTTGTCCAGGCGGTCTTTCTTTGGAATGCGCTCTCTCTGAATATCAGGACGGCAACCAGTCGGTTATCTTTTAAAGTGAAGGCACGTGAACATATCCGTCAAAAGTTGGCTCTAGCATCGCTGATTTGCTGGTTGCCTTTTCTCCTCTACCGATAATTTTTTTCTCCTCACATTTCATTTTGTTTATATGTATGTATGTAGGTATGTATTAGTATTTTTTATGTTGTCATTTCCTAGTTATTTATCCCGTATGTTGCACCTGCCATGTTTTGTCTCTGCATCACCCTAAGGTTGACTGGTAGAAAATGCCTCAGGCATTAAGTCCGCCTTTGTACAGTATTTATTTTACTTGTGCATAAAGTTTTAATAAATAAATAAATAAATTAACAAATCCGTGAGTTTATTCTCGCTTTTCTAAAAAACCAGGTTTTTGGAGTTGTAAACCTATTTTGGCGGATGTGCGATATATTTGTGTTGTATTTGTAATGCTAAAGGGGATGTGTGGTGTTACACGAATAGATAAAAAAAATAGTTTATTTGCACCTTCAAGTAAGAACATTATATGGTTTACAACAAAAATAGCCCTAAGGTAAGTAGAGTTGTATGTTGGAGTTGCAGCCAATACCTAAGCTAAGATAACTTAATATCTTGATATCTATCTTAATATCTTGGATAAGATAAGAAATTTGTACATAAGAGGAAGTCTGAACTTGGCACCGGTAACTAAAGTATTTCGGTCATTGTAGCCGTCGGCACGGGAGATCTAGGGGTTTATTTATAAACGATGATTAAAGTTAAGGGACGTTAAAAACGTCAAAAATGTATGGTTAAACAGCCGCTAATCACTAATAAACTTTGAGCAACGTTTATGAATAAAGGGGACTATTAATGGTGCACAAGTGTATGCGCAGACACTAGTGCACTCTCTCCTCCCTCACACGCCGTATGGTCTCGTGGCCGCAAGCGCGACTACTGAGCGTGGAGTCAACTGGGGTCCTGGGCTCGGTTCCTAGGTCGGAATATGAAAAATAGGCATACGGTGCTCGAGTTTTTATGAACAACTAGCAGCACTCCGCGGTTTCACCCGCGTATGTGTCGATCCCGTGGGAATATCGGGATAAAAAGTTTCCTATGTATTATTCTGAGGTATAAGCTATGTTACTGTGAAGTTTCATCAAAATCCGTTCAGTAGTTTTTGCGTGAAAGAGTCACAAACAACCATCCATCCATCCTGACAAACTTTTGCGTTTATAATATTACTAGCAGCGCCCCGCGGTTTCACCCACATAAGTGTTCATCCAGTTGAAATATCGGGGAAAAAAGTATCTTATGTGTTAATCCTGTTTGTCTCTGCATCACCCAAAGGTTGACTGACGGTACCTTGCCAATTCATTTATGAAAATATTATGTATGTAAGAAAAAATCAACATCTTTTTAATAAAACAAGTGATAGGCATAATTTTAATACTAGAAATAAAGATAAATTAGATCAACCTTTTTTCAGATTATCTAAAGTACATACATCTTTTATGGGGTAATGTGTTAAATGCTACAACAAAATACCTTGTGACATATTGCAATTAAATGAAAGAAAATCTAAAACTCATATTAAAAGTACACTTTGTAAACAAGGATATTACAAATTAGAGGATTATATCCAAGATAAGAATGTTTGGAAACATGCTGGTCCTGCTCCATAGGACAATCTAAAAGTCTAGACAAAATCAAACTTGTTCCTAATTTAATTTATATAGGTATAGGTATATATATATATATTTTTTTTTTTTCTAATTATGACACCTTATTTTAATTAATTTTTACAATCTGCGACTACAGTGGCTCACACACTTGTTAAAATTCAATCACTTTTGCATTTAAAAAAAAAAATAACTTGTAAATATGTGAGCACCATGTATCTATAATTATTTGATTTACCTGTCATTGCTTAATTTTTAATTCTTTTTACCTTTTGTGGTAGACTAATTTTATTATGGGTGCATCGTGTTCACATATAATTTTTATTATGTATAGGTACAAGACCTTGTAAAACATTTTAAAAGAGTAACGGTGGAGTTTCTTGCCCATTCTTCTCCATACGAAAACTACCTTTTGGAATGGGCGACTAGAATCATTTCTATTTAGTTTTTTTTTTTGACGTTCAAAAGTGCCTTTAATGTGTCTATTCGAAATAAATGATTTGACTTTGACTTTGACTGGTAGAAAATGCCTATGGCATTAAGTCCGCCTCTGTACATTTATGTGCTTGAAGTATTAAATATACATAAATAAATCCTGGTTATAAACTATTTGTGTGCCAAATTTCATCCAAATCCGTTGACCCGTTTGTGCGTGAAGAAGTAACAAACATACAAACATACTCACAAACTTTCGCCTCTATAATATTAGTGTGATAGTAGGATCCTACCCATATCCTACCTCTAATAACTCAATAACCTTTGAAGCATGATGATAAGGAAACTAACAAACACTAAAAAAATTATCAAGTAGACAGCTAAGTGCGTCGCAAGACTTTATGTCCGACTTGAAAGATAACGCCTATCGGTGCACTCGGGGCAACTAAGTTTTACTATAGCAGTTAATAATTATTGTATGTGGAGAACGGTGAGTGATCTTGACTATTATTAGGACGCTATCATCACTTTGTCTTGGCAAATAATGGTGCAGCCTGGAAACTGCTGGAGACACTAAATATTTGTTACAGAACAAGCGCCTGCTTTTCGCAATGTAGCTCGTACATCCATGAATTAACTAAAAAGATGTGCCCCGCGGTTTCACCGGCATAAGTCTTGATCCCGTGGCAATATCGGGATAAAAAGTATTGTATGTTTTAATCCAGGTCATGTTCTACCCATGTGCCAAATTTCATCCAAATCCGTTCAGCCGTTTTAGCGTAAAAGCGTAACAAACAAACATACAAAAAAATCTTTATTCTGTAGGATATTAGTTAAAATTGGTGTACAAATGATCACTACGAAACACATCGAGAACAAGAAAAAACTTAATTGAAATAAAATGCCTTTTTTTTTGTTTGCCTATTTTGTGTCCCACTGCTGGGCAATGGCCTCCTTGGCCCTGCAAATGATATTGAACAAAAATGGTCTAGTTACGAACAGTTTTCCAAAATATACTTACTGGGCCTTCTGTGCCGGAGAGTACAAGGGCTAATATTATTATGGTTGCAGATAACTTACCTATCGATTTTCAGGACCCGAGTGTCCTTTGTGACCATACCTACATACTTAGCAATAAACGTAACTAATTTGTAAAGCTGTCTACTTAAGAAATCGACTTCTATATTCTTTAATCAGAATTGGAACACACTTTACATCACAACCCGTAGTATTTTGAAGGAAATTCCTAAAGAAAATTGCTGTTCCTTACATTTATGTTCGTATAACTCGTCAAAATGTATCCCAACAGCTGATTTTTTTTCGCGATTTCAGGTTTGGTCCCATAGTAAAAGTTGTTCATATTGATGAGTACAATGACCTCTTAAGAGGTTGTTAATGTTTTACCAATAACCCCGTATCTATATAATACAATGCCCTCCTCCAAAACTTAGTTGGCCTTTTTCTACTTCAACTGTGTTGCTGTTGTTGTGTGTTTTTAAATATAAGTGGCGAAATATATAGGTAGGTATGGCCTTAACCCAATTCAAACTTTGTGGCGGGTCTGAAGTGCGCTCCATGATGCGCAGTACCTCACCCCTCACCCCCGCTGACAGGTAAATTTGTTCCTGCGCAGTGAGTCGCCTCATGTTCCGAGTTCCATAAAGTTTGAATTGGGCTGTAAAATAGAATACTAACCTGCAAACTCCAGCGCCTCTTCAAGCTCCACCTCCATGACGGGCGAGTGGTTGTCTGCAGCCGTGCTTGTCATCACCACATGACGCATATTCATGTCCCTGAACTCCCTGAAGCAACACAATGAAATAATTAACATTCAATTAATAATTAAATATAATAGGTACAGGTTGTAAGGGACATCGACTGGTGATCGTTATCATGAATTCAGCATTTGACTCCGCCACTATCCAGACTGAATTATTTCAAGGTTTATTAAGAAAAAAATCTGCTATTTCATACATTTTGACGGTGTAGGAATTGCAGTTTTGTATGAAACAGCAGATTTTTTTTAATAACCGACAAAAAAGTTCTCCATTTCGAAAAATCTGGTATTGAATTCATGGTACAGCATGCGCGTCGATGTCCGTTACACACTGTATACTATGTTCAAAAGCCTTGCCTCTTGCCAAAGTCCTTCTGAAAGTCTCCCATCGTAACGTGATAGATTTCAGTCTTTACATGAAGCCTGCTGAACTGCCGACTGAACTCGACCATATATTTAAACTTATGTCCTACGAAAATATTCATATAACAAATACAATGTATTGTCTATTATGACCAATAACCGTGGAGATAGATAAATCTTAGCAAAATTATCTTCGAACTAAGGCGATGCTGCACAATCGTAGATTAGGTATCTAAGTTACCCGTTATCTCGATTACAATGTTTTAGTATTTTTACCGACTTCAAAAAAAAGGAGGTTATCAATTCGACAAGTACACACATCAAAAGTGTCTAGGGATCAAGCATTTTTATGCGGATTTCTTGAGATTGAGATGTGGCTTTGTAATAAATTTATGATTTTATAAATTTATATGGATCCTTTTTGGTGCATTTCATAATTTGAATCAGGAACTGTGAATCAAATTCGAGTAAAAGATGAAAATCAGCTGTCAATATTTTCCCTATAAAAACATACAACGCATTGAAGACATTATTAGTGCTACTGTTTCCCTACTACTGATTAAAACCAACGTTATTATGGAGCGGCGACGTCATTTAAGCAGGGAAGAAATGCTCAGAGCCGTGGGAATGATAGAAGCTGGTTCCCGGCAACGTACTGTGGCTTTAGCTCTGAATACAAGTCAGAGTGTTATCAGTCGACTTTGGACACGTTACCGAAGCACTGGTACCGTGGCTGAGCGCCATGGAGGACGGTATCGCTGCACCACACGGAGACAAGACCGATACATTCAAATCTTAACTCGAAGAGCTCCAACAATAACCGCCATGATGTTAGCCGTGAGGCTTCATCACTCTTCAGGGAACTTAATTAGCGACCAAACAGTCAGAAACCGCTTGCATGAAGTGAACCTTCATTCCCGAAGACCGCTACGGGTACCACCTATAGCAATGCACAATCGTAGGATTCGATATCAATGGGCTCTTGAACACAGAAATTGGGCAGAAGAACAATGGCGTTTCGTGTGCTTTTCTGATGAGTCTCGTTTTGGTATGAGACCGGATACAAGACGTATACGACACTGGAGAACCCCTGGACGCCAACAGCGATTAAAATCCTGCCAGGAAGTCCATCCTTATAGTGGTGGAACCATCATGGTATGGGCGGGTATTTGGATCGGCGGAAGAACTGAGTTGATTTGGATCAGAGGCAACCTCAACGCTCAAATTTATGCTGAGACGATTGTATCAGACGTCATCGTTCCTCTACAAGTGCAAATCGGTCCCTTATTTCAGTTAATGCATGATAATGCACGACCGCACACCGCAAGAGTTGTAAGACAGACTCTCGCCGCAGCTAACATCAATGTCCTGCCCTGGCCTGCTCAGTCGCCAGACTTGAACCCGATTGAGCATGCATGGGATATGCTACAGAGAAGAGCTCTGCCGAATATGGAGGGTATCCAGTCGCAAGAAGACCTTTTTTTGTTGTTGCAACGAACATGGGCGGCCATTCCACAGCGTGATTTGGATGAACTCATTTTGAGTATGCCAAACCGATGTTCTTGTGTTGTTAGTGTTCGCGGTAGAAACACGGATTATTAATTGTTTAAGTTACCCAATAAAATTTTAAAGAAAACTGTTATTCCAGTCTTTTTTTCGAACTTTTGTGTTAGTGGTTCAAATTTCAAAAATCCCTTTATTAGGAAAATGGCAAATTTCTTTATTAATGCAAAGGTGACTTGGTTTATCGTTACTGTGACAAACGAAAACACTTTATTTGATGAATCCTTAAAGAAAATTTTAATTAATATCAATCAGGAGAAAAGTTATTGCAAAAATATATGTTGATCCCTAGACACTTTTGATGTGTGTATGTATGTAATATTATTGGAATTGCATTATATTCACTTAAGACAATCTAGGCTTCCAAACAAATATACAAAATTTCATAGACGTATGTATGTATGTACTTATGTATGTATGTTTGTCCACGCATTTCTCAGCAACTATTGATCGGATCGTGACCTTTTTTTTATTGGCTTACATTTACTTCAACTTAGGGAACAGTGCAAGTTTCATCAAAATCGATTCGGTAATTTTCAAGATATGGACTAATACGTGTAAGTGTGACGGCCTGGCTTATTGATACGAGCTACGGGTGTATTGTCAAAGGGAAAACATCTCAAAATCTTGGTCAAATTCTAGTGCAAAAACTAAAAATTAAGAAATAAAAAGTAATTTAAAAAAATTAAACCGACTTCAAAAAGAAATTAACTCAAAATTAAGAAATAACTTTATTTTCGGAAGTCGGTGGCAAAAAACTAAAACTGATATACAGATACCAAGACACCGACTTCCGAAAATAAAGTTATTTCATAATTTTGAGTTAATTTCTTTTTGAAGTCGGTTTAATTTTTTTAAATTACTTTTTTGTTGTCGTATCAGTTCGATGATGGTCATAGTAAAGTACAGAAGGCCTAATTGCGTAACATTTTGAAGGATATTGCTAATCCATTGTTTCATATGTTCGAAAAATGTGTCTGCTCAACAGCGTAAATAACACAATGAATGTTGTTGAACTGTCAAAATTAAAGCCATTCCTACTGTTAGTATGATACCCTTCAGGGTGAGATCAGGTGCAGGACCAACGTCCATTACCTACATCTAGTTCAGAAGAAATATTGACACACTGGAATAATCGCAGTTACTTCTGCAGTTTTACACCTCGTTTCCTACAGCATCATATTATACAATCGAAAGAACTAACTAAACTATTCTATTCTATTTTATTTTAGAAAAACATGACATTGATGCAGACATTCACAACAACAACGCTGACATGTTCCTCTTTATTCATAAACGTTGCTTATAGTTATGTAGAGATTATATAGCGAGTGTTTAACCATACATTTTTATGTTTAAACGTCACTTAACTTTTATTATCGTTTATAACAAGAAAGAATAACAAAGAAAAACAAGGGATACAACAATACACCACATCACATATCGTACTCACCACGTGAAACTTCAAATGAGAGCATAATTTTCAGTAATTCTATTTATATTATGAGAAATTCAGTCACCACTCCCATATTTTTATAGTTGCATGTGACAGTACTCATAAAACAAACACAACGCTTACCTAAGTTTTCACAAGTCTTCAATAGAGATCAAAGCATGACTTTAATTCGTGGAAACCATTATCTTTTTTATCTCGGAAAAGTATGTCTTGAGCACTGACTAATCTTGTTTACATAACGCATAGCGAGATAATTGACATGAGATCTCATATCCGGAGATGAGTTTTTCGGATAGCATAGCGGTACACATCTATCTTGCTTGTGCTTGAGATCTTATTGTCAAGACAAGTTTTATTGAATTGTCTGTTAGAAAATCTTCCGTAGGAATTTGGTGCCTTGATTCGTGCGCGGCAATTGCACCCTCTATTACGTGGGACATAACTGGTGAATTTTTGACAGTCGTTACGGGATCTTTGACTGTCGTTACGGGTCGTCAGAAGCCCGAAAATCTGACAAAATCTTGGTAAGCCAAGGGGTATCCTATACCCAGTAGCTGGGTTGTGGAGGTAGATAGGCAGTCGCTCCATGTAAAATACTGGTATTCAGCTGTAGCAACATAGTTGGGATGATATGACGTGCGACTCAGATATCATATTTACAGAATAAACAATTTCATTTTATTTTCTTTCAATGCGGGTGTAATATATACACATATACACCTCTACTTCTCCTTGCGAGAAATTTGACAGCTATTAAACAAACCTTTTAATCATGTTCGCATGTAGAAAACTTATGCGTCCGTAATACATGATCTCCTAATATTCACTGTTTATTTACACTGATTCACTATATATCAAATGTTTAACTTGTCAAGTCATATCAGATAAATAGCCTAGGTATGTCTCGAGAGACAATAGACTACAGTCCTTCGACAAATGACTGATCTTTCTGTTTATCACATTATTCTTGTATATTGACAACAACACTCAACAGAAGTAGTTATATTTACAAGAAATAGTAAGAATAATACTTAGTATAATTCTCTTTTATTCCCACCACGTGATTGGATCGCCGTGGGTTAAAGTTCCCGCAATTACGTTTATCTCATTCTTATCAGAGGTCGACTGAATTTTGTAGGTTGTATAGGGATTGCACATTTTATGAATGACGGGAAACAGTGCACATGCACAAATGTGTCATGCATTCATAATCAGCCTATATTGTTCCCACTGCTGAGACACAGGCCTCCTCTCTTTGAGAGGGAGTGGGCTATAATCTACCAAGCGGGCCCGATGCGGGTTGCTAAATGTCACATGTCTTCGAATTTTTGGACAGGACATTCCAGTTTCTTCACGATGCTTTCCTTCACCGTTTTAAAGTAAAGCGCCTGTCTGGGTTCAAACCTACGACCTACAACTCGTAAGTCGCGGCCGTTAGCACTGGGCCACCACTGCTCATGACACTGACTGGCATGGACTAAATGCTTGTAACTACATAATTTCAACTATAACTTTCCCTCAAACGTACGTAAACATTGGAACGAAGTTTTTACTTCAACGGAAGGATTTTATCAAAGATTTTATTAAAATTTTGATTTGGATTGCAAATAGAGCTGATTAAAGTAAAAAAGATACAAATGAACATATTGGCGTATGAAAATTTATCGTTGTTCGTCATTGGTTCTAGAACTAAAATTAATTTAGTTTGCATTTCCACGAATTATTTGCGAAGAGTACTATACAAGCCTTGGTCGTAACCAGGGATTGATGGACTCATGCATGTGTGCCTCGGCTTCACCTCTGTCCACGGATTTTGAAAAGGCCTTTGAGATGTTTGATCACTTTACTCTATTACCTCTCAATTCGTTATTTGCTAACAACAATTTTATTGAACCTGAAAAAGAGAAAAAAGAAAGCAGGTGTTTAAAAAAAAGTTGTCAGTGGCCATTACTTAGAAATAAACACATAAACTGCATTCAACCCCTTGTGGGTTTGTTCAGGGATCCCATCTTGGCCCGATTCATTATTTTTCCCACGGTATCAAGAACATTATTTAATTTTGTAACATGCTTAATGTTATCAAAACTACAGAAAACTTAGATTTTTAATGGCTAACCCTTTGAGGATTACTGACGTGATAATACGTTGATATGTGTGATCAGATTACAGACCTTGAAGCTAAGAAGTTAATAGTTACGTAGGTACAACTGTAGCACTAATTAGATATTTATGTAATCTATCGATTGTCAACTAAGAACTTGTGACCCAGGGTTAAGATACCGATAACTGGCAACAGGCACGTCACCTTTCACCTAACATGTACATCTCACCTTTATAATTACAAAATATTTCCTGTTTGATAAAATAGCACATCACCACGCCTGTATTTCTCGTAGGGTTAGGTACAGGTGAACATATAGTATACTTACATAATTATCGCCAGATATGTTTAAGTCCCAAATAATAGGGGGTGAGCCTATTGCGCGTACTGGAGGACGTAGCGTTGGAAGGCCTCAAGGTGGTCCGACGACCTTGTGAAGGCCGCAGGAATCCGTTGGATGCGAGAAGCACCGGTCGAAGTGGAGGTGCTTGGGGAGGCCTATTTCCCGCAGTGGACGTCTTTTGTCTGAAATGATAATGATAATGAGCCTATTGCCATTGATCGGACACAAATCTAGACGCAATAACACTCTGCTCGACCTGGGAATTGAACCCAGGCCCTCATGCTCAGCGTTTGCGAGCGCTAGACCAACGACGATATTGACTATGTTGTTAGGAAATAACTATCCATACTAACATTATAAATGCGAAAGTGTGTCTGTCTGTCTGTTACCTCTTCACGCTTAAACCGCTGAACTGATTTAGATGAAATTTGGTATAGAGACACCAAATTTTATGTATCATTATATATCCTTACATAAGATAGCTTTTTATCCCGATATTCCCACGGGATCGACACTTATGCTGGTGAAACCGCGGAGAATTGCTAGTTATAAAATAAATAAAGTCCACCAGACCGTATTTCGGCCACGGCGACCAATCTCAACCGAGACTAGCCTTCGGCGCGGGATATATTATAGTGCAGGCGTGTGCGCGCAGACACAGGTGCACTCTCTCTTCCCTCACTCTCATAGTCGGATAGACCGGCGAGAGATCAGGGCCTGCAGTCTCGACATAGATAGCGATCGCTTTACGACCGAATTCGGTCGCAAAGTCCTATCGATCCGGATTTAGCGATATTTGGTAGTCTCGACTCTCAGAGTTATCGATTTTTTTCGGTATTATTTTGCGATCGTTAGTTTGCGACAGCGTCGCTATCTATGTCGAGACTGCAGGCCCAGGCGCAGGACCAACGGCTTGACGTGCTTTCCGAGGCACGGGGGTATCACACCGCCAACTTCCAAACTCCGGGCTGTTCTAAGAAGCTCCTAATGGAAAAACTCAATAACACTTTGCCCGACCCGGGAATCGAAGCCAGGACCCCACGCTCAGCAGTCGCGCTTGCGACCACGAGACCAACGGGACAGTTAGAACACCGAAGAGAGATTTTAATGCAAACAGTGGTTGAGCCTCCCAACAACATTTTTTGTGCATCCTAACCTCACTAGGTTGTCTAGGAGGAGTGGTCATGAACGATAAGACCGGCTTTTGTATAGTCGAGGCTTTTGATAATTGCTTCATCACTTTTGACAACAGTTCCCACTTTTAAACTCCACTAAGGGCCTGTGCACACCACGTTTTTTAAACGCGCCATTGACGCGCGTTTTAGAAACGTGCGTCCACGGCGCGCTTTTATCCTATAGAGCAGTGCTTGCCAGTATCTGACTCGCGTGCGTATCGCGTCTGTATCGTTACAAACGCGCGTCAACGGCGCGTTTAAAAAACGTGGTGTGTACAGTCACGAGCTCCAATATGTCAACACTTGGCAACATTAAATTGCGATTTTATCACGAAATAACGAATGCAACGTTGAAATACGACACTTTACATATAGCTATGGGTTGGAAAATACTATGTTCCTACTAATATAAAATTTCATTCAAAAATAAAGGAGAAAATCGCCTTTGAATAAAGCCAAGTGTATGCATACTTTTGCTCGTGACTGTACAGGCCCTAAGGTTGAAACTAACTGTCACATAGCATAATCAGCCAATACTGTTCCCAATGCTGGGACACAGGTCTCCTATCTGTGGGAGGAAGTGGGCCATAATCCACCACGCGGTCCCAGTGCGGTTTGGTGGATGTCATCTGTCTTCGAATTTATGGTTCTAGGACATGCCGGTTTCCTCACGTTGTGTTCCTGCTCCGCTTTGAGAGCAGTGGTATACACAATACACAAAGTAAAGTCCTGCCTGAGTTCGAACTTACGACCGACAACGCGTAAGTCGAGACCGATACCACTGGGCCTCTACTGCTCTTCGTTGTCACATAGACAAACTTTAGTTTTTGACGTGCTATTGACTTTATGGCAATAAAGCAATAACGAGGTACCTACACGTCTGTTTGTTTTTGTATTTTCCGCATACCTAAAGTCTGTTCGCCGAGCCATGAGAAAGTCAGGGTTTCTTAACACATTACAAATTGCGGCCCGCTAACAATAACAAAACAACGTTAACTAATAACAACAATTTTAAACAATTATTAACAGTTTAAAACGGAAAACCACGCGAACACAGAATTTAACAGGACTCTTTATAATTTAACAGGACTCTTTATAATTGGCTTTGTGATAGATGTTTCTATTCAATCGATGAATTTATGAACTTTAAACATTGAATTTGGGTAATATTTCACTAACTAGAAAAAAAAGACATTTTATTTTTTTAAATGTAAGACTGCATGATAATTTTAAATTATATAAGTAAGTACTATGAATTCTTTTTTTAAACATCTATAATTTTAATGGCTATGAATTTATTTTGAGCTAATACAATTATTATAAACTAGCTTCTGCCCGCGACTTCGTCCGCGTGAAATTTCACCCTCCCCTCATTCACCCTCTTAGGGGTGGAATTTCGAAAAACCCTTTCTTAGTGGATACCTACTCTTCACAAAGAACACACCCTCCAAGTTTCATGTCTCTAGGACTAGCGGTTTGGGCTGTGTGTTGATATATCAACAATCAGTCAGTC
Source organism: Oligia strigilis (assembly GCA_951800025.1). Classification (NCBI taxonomy): domain Eukaryota; kingdom Metazoa; phylum Arthropoda; class Insecta; order Lepidoptera; family Noctuidae; genus Oligia; species Oligia strigilis. The sequence continues at coordinate 4,702,070 of OX637550.1, forward strand.
AGTCAGTTTACCATTTTATATATATAGATTAAATTAATTTAAAATATTTAAGTATAATTATTGGGAATTGACTGGATCTTATTTTAATGACTTACTAAGCTATTGTTAATCAATATTAAAATTGCATGAAGCTGTACCTATTGTAAACGTTAAATGTCATTGTTCCTTATTATTTTATTTTGACTTAACATTTGCACAATCGTAAGGTTGAATATAGTGTAACAAACAAACTGTATAACATCTACCTAACCTATATTCTAGCAAATAAAGATATCATTCATTCATTCAACACCCAAACGACTCACTCGAAACGCATTAACCTTATACCCGCCACACGTAAAAAAAATCAAAAACGTGCTCTCGCGGCGTCGGCGTCAAAGTCGTCAAAACTTGATTGTGGCGGTCAAAAGGTTGAGCGACAGTCGCTATTCGGAGACGTATCGTGTGCCATACAGAATTTTATGATTATTATTTTTAAAGATAGTTGGATCCATAATTCCTGATTATTATTTAGGTGATTGTGGCATAAATTGAGAGCATGTATTCTAAACTGCAATTTAATTTTGTTATAGTTTTTAATGAACTTGAAATGAATGAACAAGATTTTTCTGTCAACTTTGCAAAGATTTATTATTGCTGAGTTAGCAACCGTCTTGTTTACAATTTTTTATACGCGAGGCGAACGTGCTTTGTCGTGTGTCACAGGCAGATAAGCAATTCGATGCTAAAAAGATCATAATCTTCAGACAACCTTAGAATTCTCAAGATCTTGATAAGCTGAAGTGAGAAAAATATGAAATACTAGCTGTTCTCCGCGGTTTCACACGCTGCGCGGCTCCTAAGGGTCGTAGCGTGATGTTATATAGCCTATAGCCTTCCTCGATAAATGGACTATGCAACACAAAAATAATTTTTCAATTCAAACCAGCAGTTCCTGAGATTAGCGCGTTCAAACAAACAAACTCTTTAGCTTTATAATAGTCAGAAGCCCGAAAGTCTGACAACCAGTCTTACCAAGGGGTATCGTATTACCCAATAACTGGGTTGTGGAGGTCAGATAAGCAGTCCATAATCAGCCTATAATGTTCCCACTGCTGGGCCACAGGCCTCCTCTCGGTGAGAGGGAGTGGGCCGTAATCCACCACGCGGGCCCAGTGCGGATTGGCAGATGTCACATGTCTTCGAATTTTTGGTTCTAGGACATGCCGGTTTCCTCACGATGTTTTCCTTCACCGTTTTGAGACCAGTGGTGATGAAATAATTTACACAAATTGAAGCGCCTGTCTGGGTTCGAACCTACGACCTACAACTCGTAAGTCGCGGCCGTTACCACTTGGCCACCACTGCTCTACTTGGCCACCACTGCTCTACTTGGCCACCACTGCTCTGATAAGCAGTCGCTCCATGTAAAATACTGGTATTCAGCTGCATTCGGTTAGACTGGAAGCCGACCCCAACATAGTTGGGAAAAGGCTAGGCAGATGATGAAGCGTAAACCAACAAAACGATGGCCTTTGCTAAAATAGAGACCTCAACTGAAGTCCTACTTACTAACTAAAAATAATAATTGCTATAAACTAACCTGATGCTGTTAATAAAACTTCCAGCCTTGCAAGTGAAAAACCAAATCCGGAATAATATTGTTTAAAGTACACTTTTAATTTATTAACGAAATTAATAAGATAGCACACTATTTCACACAACTGTTTTAAACACTAAACTTAATTATCACAACAACGTAGCGAATGAAATTTATCTGTTCTTTGCACTGCGATGTCCGTCTTGTCCAGTAGTATTGTAATTATGTGATAGTTCAAGCGCCAGACTTCGTCCAGAAGACTACTATACACAAGTGCCATTTAAGAAGCTTCATTTTCTCTAATAACGGTAATTTATTTTCTGATTACTTTCTCGGTCAATAGGCTATTTGACAATGTAAAAAATAAGGTCATAATTATTGACACACGTATAGATTATCGCTTTTAAAATCGATTTGCATTAATTTTACTACAAAACAATGTATTATTTATAAAAAAAAATCCCGAAAAAACTTCATCTTTTTAAATCTGGCGCCACGTAATCGAAAACGGTCTGGATTGGCTGAACTTAAGATGACGTCATGTTTAGTAAATTTCTGTCTATCGTTGACAGAACAGATGACTTTTGTCTAGTATCTCGACCGTTTCAACGTTTGTTTACGTGAATCGTGACGTCACGACACCAGATAGCGTTTTGGCGGCTTATTTAAACAGTACATTTTTATTTACTATTTTTTTAAAGAAATACATTATGCAATTTGAAGTAATAGGTTTTGTGGGCTCGTTAGACACCATTAAATAATCTGAGATGTTTATCAGAAACCAGTCAAATAGCCTATTGTTTCGCTCTCTACTGAACGTCCACTGCTACTCCTGGTACCGAGTTATCTTAAAATTATTCCTCATCCACCCAAATGTCCGAAGTCTAACTGGATACTATGACCGCTTCGATGGTTTAATATTCTTAAGGGGCTTACATGACCTAAGGCGCGGTCACTGTCGGACTGCATAGAAAAGAAAGAGAAGCGCGATGACACAACGCTGGTAATTTATTGCAAAATATGAAGCAATTATTTAATTACAAGAAATTTATTGTTTGGACTAAAAAATTAAAACACTAGTTCTTTAGTATGTTGCTTTTAGAATAATCGGACAGAAAATTAGAATGATTGTATGTACGTATATTATATTAGTAGGTATGGTTTATATAGTGTTTTTAAAACTTGCGTTTTTTGCGTTTAGGTTCTGTAAGCCCCTTATGCACGCGTACATATATGCATAGTGTGTTTTCCTACGTTAAGGAAAAGTGATATTGGTTTTTCCATTATTACATACTCTCTTATTAAGTTAATGGGCTCATTACTTATTACATGGGACGTGACTGACGTCGTAGCTGACGTCTTCAGGGAAAACAATGGTGGTAGGTATGTGTGAAAACTAGATTTTGCCTCAATTTACATCTACAATAGAAATCGAAATTGAGTCAGCAATTTCAAATATGCAATGCAGTGTGACGGCATCTACAACGCCACATGAGAACTACGCATCACACTACTGACGTCACGCAAAATCCTGTAAGGGTCAGTTCACACCGAGACGCGAAGCGACGTGCAGTTTTTTTTTTTTGTAGACTCTGAATTGTGTACCTACCTTTTTGTGTAGTAGATAAGGTCTGTAATTGTATTTCTATCTTGAAAACTGCGCGTCGCGTCGCGTCTCGGTGTGAACTGACCCTAACGCGCAGCTTTACCACACGAGTCACGCGACAAGCAAATAACGCGTGTAAAATTACACTTAACGAAGCCGAAAGTCACTTGTAGGTACTGCCCGTCATTGTTATAACTTTTTTGTACTGGACCATACCTGGGAACCTCCTGGGTACGGAGATATTTTCCAACTTTAACTGACGTTTGTACGAAAACCAGTTTTTAGTTTTATAACAACTTCAAATACCCCCACGGCCCAGGTACAGTTGCATGCACATAATCACAATGTTTGAGTGTGTCACATGCGCAATACCGCAAACAGCTTTCACACCAAAAATAAAAGTCGTTTCCCAGCAATTATTTTTGTGCAATGTTACTTAGTTTGATGTTCTTCCGTAGTAGTAAACTTATGTGATAAGTTTTTTTTACAGCCTGTATACAACGTCCCGACAACAGCCTGTATACAACGTCCCGACAACACCCTGTATACAACGTCCCGACAACACCCTGTATACAACGTCCCGACATCACCCTGTATACAACGTCCAGACAACACTCTGTATACAACGTCCCGACAACACCCTGTATACAACGTCCCGACATCACCCTGTATACAACGTCCCGACATCACCCTGTATACTACGTCCCGACAACACCCTGTATACAACGTCCCGACAACACTCTGTATACAACGTCCCGACATCACCCTGTATACAACGTCCCGACATCACCCTGTATACAACGTCCAGACAACACTGTATACAACGTCCCGACATCACCCTGTATACAACGTCCCGACATCACCCTGTATACAACGTCCAGACAACAGCCTGTATACAACGTCCCGACATCACCCTGTATACAACGTCCAGACAACAGCCTGTATACAACGTCCCGACATCACCCTGTATACAACGTCCCGACATCACCCTGTATACAACGTCCAGACAACAGCCTGTATACAACGTCCCGACAACACTCTGTATACAACGTCCCGACATCATCCTGTATACAACGTCCCGACAACACCCTGTATACAACGTCCAGACAACACTCTGTATACAACGTCCCGACATCACCCTGTATACAACGTCCCGACATCACCCTGTATACAACGTCCAGACAACAGCCTGTATACAACGTCCCGACATCACGCTGTATACAACGTCCAGACAACAGCCTGTATACAACGTCCCGACATCACCCTGTATACAACGTCCAGACAACAGCCTGTATACAACGTCCCGACATCACCCTGTATACAACGTCCCGACAACACTCTGTATACAACGTCCCGACATCACCCTGTATACAACGTCCCGACAACACTCTGTATACAACGTCCCGACATCACCCTGTATACAACGTCCCGACAACACTCTGTATACAACGTCCCGACATCACGCTGTATACAACGTCCAGACAACAGCCTGTATACAACGTCCCGACAACAGCCTGTATACAACGTCCAGACAACAGCCTGTATACAATGTCCCGACATCACCCTGTATACAACGTCCAGACAACAGCCTGTATACAACGTCCCGACATCACCCTGCATACAACGTCCCGACAACATCCTGTATACAACGTCCAGACAACAGCCGTGTGTTTCATTTGGAGGATCTTCCCTTTTCATTGGAGGATGAAGAACTTTACACCCTGTTTCTCACACCTCTACAGCAGTTTCATGTCTGTGTAACTACGAGAAAACTATTGTGGTTTATTTTCGGGCAGTTCATTTTAGCCAAACTGGCTTTGGTCCCTTAGTAAAAGTTGTTCATAATGATGAGTACAATCTCCCATTTCGGTTTGTCGCATGTTTTCAATTTCAACCTGTATAAATCTTGGCATTCAATTGGGTGCATAACAACATGGATGGATACGGTCAAAAACTCTATTAGATCTGCATCTATGGCACCCAAATAGTCAGCAAGTGGACCTAAGGTAAACTAACAAGTCTTTGACAAGTTATCAAGTACGTACAGAGGAACAATTATCACACGGTTTCACCTACATAATTCCTATATATCCTATGTCCTAATCCATGTGGTCTACCCATGTGCCAAATTTCATCCAAATCCGTTCAGCCGTTTTAGCGTGAAAGAGTAACAAACAAACATACAAAAAATCAAAACTTTTCTCTATAAAATATTAGTTTAATTAATAGTAACACAGAGTACTTTTTGATAGGTAATAACAGTACCTACAAAATAATCTTAATGACAGTATATCTGTCAAGTGTCAGTAGAGAAGAGCCACCTTATCTCTGTGACTTACACATCAGTATCACATATTTAGAATAAAAACACAAAAGATGTCCCTCTTTTGTGTTTTTGTACTAAACTAGCAGTGCCCCGCGGTTTCACCCGCATAAGTGTCGATCCCGTGGGAATATCGGGATAAAAACTATCCTGTCCTTTCCCGGGACTCAAACTATCTTTATACCAAAATCTAAATCGGTTCCGTGAAGAGGTAACAGACAGACAGACAACCTTTCGCATTTATAATATTAGTATGGATACGAGTAGATTGGATATGTGCTGCTGAAGAATTGTTCGCAGAACGGATGGCCGATGGGGCCAAAAGGTTCTGGAGTGGCGACCGCGTACCGGCGGCCGTAGCATTGGCACATGAGTAGACAAACGGTAGTCTACTCATGTGGCATTGGAAAGCCTCCCACAAGATGGATCGATGACCCGGGGGCCTAAAAAGGCCACTTTGGCAGAATCGTTAAAGGATTTTATTATGAATCAAAATATGGCGAAGACAGTCCGTGTTTTTCTTTTTTTCGCTGCACTACGTAGGTATAATCTAAGAGTTTGGGATTGGATTTGGATTGGTGTGATTGGTATTTTAGCACAGACTAAAAAAATATCTTTCACCAATGGGATTTGAAACGATTAACTTAACAGTTAACTGTCCATTATAATTCATAATGTTGTCCTTTTATGATTCTGCCAAAGTGGCCTTTTTAGGCCCCCGATGAAGGCCGCAGGAATCTGCTGGATGCGAGGAGTGCAAAGCCGCTCGAAGAGGCGATGGTTGGGGTAGGCTCGTGTGAAATGATGATGATGATGAAAGCTGAAACATGTTGAACTCTAATAAATTGGTCCTTCGACATTACAATGAGCAATTTACTGTTGCGTGTTTCTTAGCTAGTATTAGGGAATCAAAATTGAGGCTATATTTTTTGTTACAAATTACAGGGTTGGAATGGCTAAATGACACCTGCACCTGCACTGAAAACTACTTTAAATTGGGATTCATAAGGCGGATATCACACTACAACGCGCCACGCAACGGGGCATAGAAAGCGGAGCCTGAGAGAATTTGTATGTAGAAATCGGCACACCGGAGCGTGGTGCGTCGTAGTGAGATTCACCTATACCATATATAATCGCGAGCGACACAAAGGCACCGCTCGTTGCGCGATTTGCGGTGCCTTTGTGTCGCGCGCGATTTTATCGCGTGTCGCGCCTGTTTGAAGGAGCATTTATGGGGACATCTTCTCGTACCATGTAAGGTATATTCCTCTTTACCGAATACTGTGACAGCGACCCTGACGATTTTTTCTTACCTTCGTGAGACGTCTAATGACAAGCAAGCCATTTGGTCTTGAAAACCCGATCACATCGTGTGCAGACGAAATCACAATTAGCAGGTAAGGACCAACGGGGTAGTTGCATAACTCACTAACAGCAGCAATGGCTTTCACCTTGACAGTTCAACAACATTCATTGCGTTATTTACGTAGTTCAGCAGACAAATTTCTAGAACATACGAAGCAATGGAGAATATCCTTCAAAATGTTTCATATTATGGATTGATAGTGTGTTACGCAAATTGGGGCAGATCAAGAATGTTTGGTTGCTGGGAATACCAGCACCTTGATACCTATTACCAGATTACAAAACCTGAATGAGGTACGATGTTACATTGAGAAATAATATCAATACAAATAGGTACTTACAATAATGTTATGACCGCAAATACCACCAATTGTCACCATAGGCGTTAATTGTGACGTTAAGGGGATTTCCACTTTTAAAGTCAAACATGTAGGTAGATCCAGGTCGATACCTACTGCTTATCCCACAAATACCACGGAATTACGGTGTCAGTTCACACAAGCACGGAGACTTGGAACAAATAGGTCTCACTAAAAGAACTCCAGATTTGGGAATAGAAATCACTTTAGGCACTAAAAGTCTGCAAATGCAATATTAGTCTGTAACATTGCTTTCACTTGTTTAATTTTGGAAAAAGAAGCTGAAATGTCTGGATTAAACTGTTTACTTCTCCAAAAAGTGATCATTTTCTGTCTCTCTTTCGATAAAACACTCTCCTAGCACAGCAATTCCGTTTCCTCCATTTAAATGAAATCGTAAGTCCTGAACGGAAATCGCGATATTCCCTCAGTCTTGATTAAAAGCTCAGAATAATTTCAATACAAGCACCATCAACATAATGTGTTACTCAATTATGAACACATTTTCATATCAACTGTCAGTTTTATGCTGCCCTGGTACAACTATTCTCGGCAAAATACTTCCAAGATTTGTCCGTTTTGCTCAAACACGACTAATAATAAGCAGAGGTTTGAATGACACATTGGGAGGTGCTAATTGTAGGGCAACGGTTGTAGCACACAGCTGAGAGTTTTAAGTAAACGATGACGATGACGACGTACTTGAAGAAGATACTTGGGCAATCCCCAAACCCGTCGATATGGTGCTAATGAGCTGGTATTACGTGTTAAAAATTGCTGTTTAAGTGTTGTTGTTGTGATACGGGAGCTGAGAACCGTCTGTTGTGAAGCATCTTGGGAGAAACTTATGTCCAGCAGTAGACTACGATAAGCGGAATCGAAGGCGAAAGGCCACTTTGGCAGAATCATAACATAATGGACAGTTAACCGTTAAGTTAATCGTATCAAATCCTATTGGTGAAGCATTTTTCAGTATTTTTTTTTTGTCTGTGCTAAAATACCAATCAATGCGATCCAAATCCTATCCCAATCTCTTTGTAGTGCAGCGTAGTGCAGCGAAAAAAAGAAAAACACACGGACTGTCTTGGCCATATTACGATTCATAATGTTATCCTTTTATGATTCTCCAAAGTGGCCTTTTTAGGCTCCCTGGTCCTCAATAAACAATAACGAAATATCAGCCAGCTTTCTCAAATCTGTATCTTTTGAGACGAGACAGAAGTAAGGATGTTCGTTCAACGTGACGTGCCTGATTACGAAGGGTTTTCCACTCAATGTGAAAAACCTAACCTCATTGCCTTATTTGTGGTGGAGTTGGTGATTTGGTTACTACCATCACATGGGCGTAAGGTGAAATTCACTGTTCATTACTTTTCTGTTATACAATAGTTCTTGTAGTAACGAAACGGCCAAGCCTCATATTTTGACTAAGGTGTAGAGTTTGTGAAGTTAGGGCGTGTAGAGTTGAAGCTTGGCTCTACATGAGATCTGATAACTTTTTGGCAGTGCGAGCCATATGTAATCTCGTCTTGGCAACATTTTACATGAAAATGTTTTTGGTGGGATTAAACTTTTCTATGAAACAGGTGTTTTTTTTTTTATAACCGAAGAAACATTTCTACTTTATTATAGGGAGTAGAATCATGTGCTGAAGTCATCCCCAGCCTACCTACCTCCTCTTCAAACTAAAGTGTGTCGCCAATCTTCTTCTATATATATTATATCTATATATATAAAATGGTAATCTATATATATAAAATGGTAAACTGACTGATTGTTGATATATCAACGCACAGTCTAAACTGCTGCTCCTAGAGACATGAAATTTGGAGGGTGTGTTCTTTGTGAAGCGTAGGTATCCACTAAGAAAGGGTTTTTAGAAATTCCACCCCTAAGAGGGTGAAATACGCGGACGAAGTCGCAGGCAGAAGCTATGATAATATATAAAAAAACATGTCCAATTTTAAGACTCTCACTCTCACCTCTAATTGTAGAACAAACAAGTAGTCTATCAACGAAGCGAAAGCAGTTCAAACAAAACAACGTGATATGTACTTAAATACCTACAAATTTCTTATATAATGTACATATATGAGACACATTCACGGGTTGCTGACGCACATACATGGTTCTATTTATTTAGCTACTAGCTGCGCCCCGCGGTTTCACCCGTGTAAATGTGGATCCCGTGGGAATATCGGGATAAAAAGTAGCCTATATGTTAATACAGGGTGTCAGCTACCTCCATACAAAATTTTATCAAAATTGGTACAGCCGTTTGAGCGTGAAGAAGTAACAAACATATAAACACACCCCCACACACACTCACAAACTTTCGCCTTTATAATATTAGTGTGATGAAAGTACAGATTTCCCCACTCACGTTTCGTGTCTGTGTGTAAATAGGACAATGGTTTGATGCAGGTATCAATATAAAACGTTATATGTAAGACTAAGAGCATTTCAACAGATAGGAATTCGATTAAGACACCTAAGGGTTTATTTTTAGGGTTCCGTACCTCAAAAGGAAAAAACGGAACCCATAAGGATCACTTCGTTGTCCGTCCATCCGTCCGTCTGTCTGTCAAGACCCTTTTTCTCAGGAACGCGTCAAGGTATCATGAAATGAATATATCTATACTTAATCAAGAGAAGTGGAAAAAGTGAAGCCTTCATTTTGTCCTAGCAGTGAAATAAAACAGGCGAAAAAAGGTTATAAGGGCCTTTTGCAGGGTGCTGCCTGAAATCGGAAAATTAATGATCAGAGATAGAATTTCAGAAAGCCTCAAAACTATGAGATTTTTTCTCCACGCTTGGATTGTTTAGTTATGGCAATGTTACACAGTTCTACCAAATAGATTCACTATTCTGAATGGCGCAGATACGTTTAAAGATTTCGTCTTCATTGAATAATCAAAGACAAACACATTTATTCGTCGGACATGGTATGTACAGACGCCAGCACATCAAGCTACTACAATCTGTCAAATTTCTTTAATTGATTTTCAACTTTGTCGCTAAAGTACAAGGTTCAAAATTAATTGGGAAAATTTGACAGTTTCGAGTAGCTTGATTTGCTGGCGTCTGTACAAAGTTTGTTGGTATAAGTATATAGATCAGTTCAGGACACATCCGCCGCTAAAAGCTCTCAACTGTTACCTATATTTACATAACATAAGACCATCATCATCTGCCTAGCCTTTTCTCAACTATTGGGGTCGGCTTCCAGTCTAACCGGATGCAGCTATTTTACATGGAGCGACTGCCTATCTGACCTCCACAACCCAGTTACTGGGTAATACGATACCCCTTGGTAAGACTGGTTGTCAGACTTTCGGGCTTCTGACTACCCGTAACGACTGTCAAAGATCCATGAATGACAGCCGGGACCAACGGCTTAACGTGCTTTCCGAGGCACGGAGGGGTCTCGGTATGTAAAGATGGTCACCCATCCACAAACCAACCGCGGCAAGCGTAGCTTAACCTGATCGATCGACCTGTGCGGCTACATAACGTAAGACCATTGCTGTATTTTCCTATAAACACACCCACATTTCGCCATTTATTTTTAAGTCCAATGTAATAGGGTGCGAGCACTGCGAGCCTATTGCCATAAACAAATCCAGCCTCGGGGCTGTTACTGAGAAATTCCAGACGGAAAACCCAATAACACTGCCCGACCTGGGAACCGAACCCAGGACCCTCATGGCCACTAAACCAACGAAGCAGTTACTGGTCTTTCATTTAAAAAGAAAATAAGATCAACATCACAACCTTTGTTGTCAAAGCCAGTCAATGGCGTAATTTGTAAACAGTGTTGTTCCACGTTTGCTACGAATTAAGCACTGTAGATACTTCGCATCCTGCTCAGTGCTCTCGATACAAACGGTACACCAGGATGTTTGTTTAATCCTTTTTACCTTAATCTAGATAAACCATATTATTGACTAGCTTCTGCCCGCGACTTCGTCCGCGTGAAATTTCACCCTCTTAGGGGTGGAATTTCGAAAAACCCTTTCTTAGTGGATACCTACTCTTCACAAAGAACACACCCTCCAAATTTCATGCCTCTAGGAGCAGCGGTTTAGACTGTGCGTTGATATATCAACAATCAGTCAGTTTATCATTTTATATATATAGATAGATTGATTCTAACCGGTATCATTCCATAAGTCTTGAAGACGAACTAGCTTGCGCTAGCATAAATAAGCATAGTCAGCATATAATGTTCCCACATGTTAACACTGCTGGGAGACAGGCCTCCTCTCTTCGAAAGGGAGTGCTGATTCTCATGATTATAATTTTGTAAAGAAAACAACCTGACACTGACCGGCAAATTGCAAAAAAACTTCCGCGCATCCCCCTTGAGCTATCGAGCCAGTTTAAGTGTAAGTTCCGTGTTTGAAATATTCTTTATCCAAATCTGACAACTTAGTCCGGTACGAAGTCGTCAGTTTTATCCCACCAAAAACATTTTCATGTAAAATGTTGCCAAGACGAGACCACAATGGCTCGCACTGCCAAAAAGTTATCAGATCTCATGTAGAGCCAAGCTACTAACTCTACACGCCCTAACTTCACAAACTCTACACCTTAGTCAAAATATGAGGCTTGGCCGTTTCGTTACTACAAGAACTATGGTCTAACAGTGAATAAATTTTTCACCTTACGCCCATGTGATGGTAGGGAAACGACCAAGCCACATTTTTGACTGAGGTGTAGAGTTTGTGAAGTTAGGGCGTGTAGAGTTAGAAGCTTGGCTCTATATGAGATCTAATAACTTTTTGGCATTACGAGCCATATGTGGTCTCGTCATGGCAACATTTTACATGAAAATGTTTTTGGTGGGATTTCACATCTTTTTCAAAGTTGCTTATGAAATTACTAAAAATCCTGAAATACGTATTTTATTATTTATAACAAGGAGTCCCTATATCAATTTTCAGAACTCTAGCATCAAAATTTGCGGAAGTCTCGTACAAACTTCCATCCCCTAGTTTAAGGGGTTGGAGGACAAAAGTTCCACGTTTTAGATTTTTTTTTGTTGTTTGTGTACTAGTACTAGCTTACATACCAAATTTCAGCTTTCTAGGACTTCAGGAAGAACCTTAAGAATATGGATGATTATTCAGTGAGTCAGTGAATCAGTGACGAAATCGGGGTATTTTAGATACCAATAAAATCTAAAGTATAAGAGCTATGCAATTGAAACTTTATAGGTTTAATAAGTCAACCACTGACATCATATCCCGAAAATTTTGTTTATCTGGTATAATCCAAACCCAAGTTAAGAAGGTTCAAAAATACGACGAAGTGCTTCGAGAAAAGGTAGGTAGTGCCCTTGCGCTTCGCTTGGCTCGTCTTGGCGGGAGCACTCCCGTGCCCCCAGATTACCATAGTCGGAATAATGTTCGAAATTCAAAATGGCTTCATGATGTACCTGACACGGGTCTATAAATAAATTATATTTATTTCAGTAAATTGGTTCAAACAGTTTTACACGTTAAAATTAAATATTAGTTATTAGAAATAGACTGGTTCGGTGTTTCTGTTTCCTAACTGACTCCTCTGAGAAGAAAGACCGAAATAAACTCAGAGGTTTGAAAATAAACCTTGTTTTGTAATACCGTTAAAGCTTAGACAAATAAGACAATAGAACATCTCATCAACAGGTTCAATGTTTTCATCAAATGAAGCAAATAGACCTATAACTGAAAACAAAAACATATCTTACGTAGGTATGGTATAATTTATGAAGTGCGCACCATTTTCCCGTTCTTTCTAAGTTCAGTGACACAAACAACAGCGGTGCTATTCTGTAAAAATCTCACCGTGAAAACTTAGGTGAAGTGAGCGTGGAGTGAGCTGTCAATAGTGTCAATTCCTAGCAAAAACAAACTCACATCACCTAAGTTTTCACGGTGAGATTTTTACAGAATCGACCGGCAGTTTTGTGTGTGAGATGCGATGCGAAAATATCTGATGCTATTCCTACTAGACCTTGCGTAACACACTAACAGTAGCAATAGCTTTCATTTTGACAGTTGAACAACATTCATTGCGTTATTTACGTTGTTGAGCAGACAAATTTTTCAAACATATGAAGCAATGGATTAGCAATGTACTTCAAAATAATTCAGATTGTGATTGAAGATGTGTTACGCAATTAGGGTGCAGTCTAATTTATTGTAAGACTAGCAGCACCCCGCAGTTTCACCCGCATAAGTTTCGATCCCGTAGGAATATCGGGATAAAAAGTATGCTATGTGTTAATATTGGTTATACCTATACTATCTGTGTGCCAAATTTCATCCAAATACTTTCAGTAGTTTTGGCGTGAAAGAGTAACTAACGTCCATCCATCCATCCTCACAAACTTTCGCGTTTATAACATTATATACTAGCTGCGCCCCGCGGTTTCACCCGCGTAAATGAATATCGGGATAAAAAGTAGCCTATATGTTAATCCAGAGTGTCAGCTACCTCCATACAAAATTTTATCAAAATTGGTCCAGCCGTTTGAGCGTGAAGAAGTAACAAACATATAAACACACACACACCCCCACAAACTTTCGCCTTTATAATATTAGTGTGATAGTGTGATACTTGTTTAATTTTATTAGGTGAATTGTTTTTAGATTGTATGTTTTATTTTTTGTCTCCTTTACTCTTTCACACACTGTCTACATCTCTCTATTTATTGTCCTATCGCAGGTATGCTGGAAGAGATTTCTTATGAAATAAGAAAAACCATGTAAATGGCCCTCAGATGCAGCACTGTTTAAATTAGCTGTAAGTTTCTCAAATAAAATAAGCATCACCTTTGTACCTTTTTTTCTGTTCTGTTTTTTTTTCTTGTCTGTTTATATATTATTGGTAAAATATAAAATAAAGTATACACACACTCACAAACTTTCGCCTTTATAATATTAGTGTGATTATCCATTTGGATGGTTTTGTATTCTCAGAGATTTAAAATAACAAACGGGAAAATTAAAAAGCACTCAATGTATAATCCCTCTCGGTCGAATATTATGATTTTTTTTTACCAATTTTGAAGCCTCAGTGCTAGTACATTATGTAGCGTTCGCGTCAAACTTTGTGGTGGCTCTGAAGTGCGCTCTTCGCTGCGCAGTACCTCACCCCCGCTGACAGGTGAATTTGTTACTGCGCAGCGACTCTCCGTTCCATAAAGTTTGAATCGAGCTGTTACCGTTGTTATGATCCCTCGCATCACAACTCTTGCTTACATAGGACAATGCCTTACGCTCACGCACAACAATAGTAGAATCTAGTACTATTTACACATAGATTTGCACCAGACCCCCCCGGACGTGATGCCTGAGCAAATTTACCCAACAAACATGTGAGCTACCTAACGACGCGTTATCTACGTCGTAAATGTTACTGGAGTATTTAAATGGACATGTTTGAGAGTATCTTTGTGTTGCCAAGACAGGTGGCCTAAAGTAAATGTGGAACGAAATTTTTCGGTTACAGAACTTTCCATTGACGTAAGATGTAATGTTTGTTGATGAATTTAGAGATTGGTTTTCATTTCTCAATAGATCTACGAGATGCGTTAAATACAGCAATGGTCAGGTTGGACTTCCTCGTTGGTCTAGTGGTCGCATGCGCAGCTACTGCTGAGCATGAGGTTTTAGGTTCGATTCCCGGGTCGGACAAAGTGTTATTGAGGTTTTCCCACTATGATTTTCTTAGTAGCAGTCCGGAGTCTGGATGTGTGCCCGGTTGATGGCAATAGGGTCGCCTCCTATGACATAGGACTTAGCACAACTGGCGATAAGTGGGTGTGCTAGAGGTACAGCTCTGCCTAACTCTTCGGGGAATACAGGCGTGATGTCATGTTTATGTTATGGTCAGGTTTGAGGACATAAGGCCGGTCAGTCTATTGGCATATAGCACGGAGGCCGGTCCGTCTGGCACATAGCACGTTTGAGGGCACGGAGGCCGTTAACTCTACTGGCACATAGCATGTTTGAGGGCACGGAGGCAGGTCAGTCTACTAGAACATAGCACTTTTAAGCTTTGTCTCTGCGTGCAACGCGGCGACAATCCCCTTGGTGCAGGTGTCCATATTATTATGGGATCTGGAGACGCTAGTGCTTGCCGAAGTTTACCAACAAAGTGTGGAAGTTCGGGCAGAGAGCGACAGTGGCTCGCCGCCTGAAGTGTTGATGAGGTGGCACAGAGAGGCCCAGACTGCCATCATGAGGCAATGGGCGGAGAGGCTGGAGACTCCCAGTGCCGATCACTGGACTGTTGGGGCTATCCAGCCAATCCTAGTGGAATGGGTACAGAGGCGACACGGGACGTTGTCTTCCGTTTAGTGCAGATATTGTCGGGGCATGGCTGTTTTGGCAAGTACCTGCTGTACAGTGGCAAGACGGGAGGCGACTCCCGTGTATTACCAGTGCGGTTGCAGCCAGGACACGGCCCTGCACACTCGCGCAGTGCCCTGCCTGGGAGGCGCAGCACCGTGATCAAAAACAAAAGAAATAGCGGATCAAACCGGAATGAGAAAGTTTATAGTGGATAAGAGAGATATTAAAACAGAAGACGAACAAGCAGGGGATCGAGGAGGGGAGGTGGAGGGGGGTTCAGGGGATCAGAACGGAATAACTCGTGTTCTGACGGCAGAAATTGGGGAAGACCTGTCGCTGTCGTCCGTTGTCAGGGTTATGGTCGGCAGTGAAAGGGCATGGGAGGCGGTTGCGTCTTTCTGCGAGGACGTAATATCGCAGAAGGAAGCGGCGGAGTGGGTCAGGGAGGCAGACCCTCTCGCTGACTCGATTCGCCGCAGGAGGGCAAGACTTGATGCCGCCATAAGAGGGACCAACGGATGATAGATCGGGGACTCTACCGTCCACGCTGCACGGTCCCTGGTGTTGTGGTGATGTCCCGTATACTCGGACATCGCCGAAGGAGGACGGAGCCCGGAGGCGCGCCAAGAAGAGGGAGCCCAGAATTTGGCCAACCTGGATGGGTTGTATGGCCCACCCATCCTCGAAAACTCATCTGCCTAGCGTTTTCCCAACTATGTGGCGGCCGGTTTCCAGTCTTACCGGATGCAGCTGAATACCAGTATTTCACATAGAGCCACTGCCAGACTTTCGGGCTTCTGACGACCCGTAACGACTGTCGTGTTACCCAGTAACTGGGTTGTGGAGGTTTGATAGGCTCTATGTAAAATACTGGTATTCAGCAGCATCTGGTTAGACTGGAAGCCGATCGCTTCCGCTTTTATGCTACAGAGAGAAAGATCAAGAACGAGGGTATAATAAAATAGTCTTTTGGTAACTAACATTAAGTTAGTTTTAAGATATCAATTAGGTACTTAAGACTCTGAAGTCACTCAACCTTTCCAATCTGTGGGATCATTGCGTAACACACAAAATTAAAGCCATTGCTACTGGCAATGGCTTTAATTT
This sequence comes from Oligia strigilis, assembly GCA_951800025.1. Lineage (NCBI taxonomy): Eukaryota > Metazoa > Arthropoda > Insecta > Lepidoptera > Noctuidae > Oligia > Oligia strigilis. The sequence goes on from OX637550.1 coordinate 4,718,757, forward strand.
TGACAGTTCAACAACATTCATTGCGTTGTTTACGTTGTTGAGTAGACAAATTCTTCGAACTAATGAAGCAATGGATTAGCAATATCCTTCAAAAAAATTCAGATTGTGATTGATAGTGTGTTACGCAATTAGTGTGTAATATGAATTTTACTTACAGTCAGACTTCCCAATTTTTCCATTCACAAAATGGAAAATAATCAAAAAAAACGTAGAAGCTGTCACCTGTCCCCGGGGATCAAAAGACCAAATAGACACTCGCTTGCTGTTTGCCTACCCACACTTAGCTTTTCTGCAAACAACCTAGAGCAAACGTAAACCTAAGTACACCTCCCAACGACTGTAACGATCTGTAACGATGACGAACGAAGAAATGAGATAAATCGTGACGTATATAACACAATATATAAAGACCGGAGATGTGGAGCAACAGTTATTAGGAGATACTGTAGTACCTACATCAGACTACCTGAGTGCGCGAGATTCCTGAGTCTTCAAAGATTTTAATTAATTACATTGATATTGGATATTTTTTGGTAAGGATGCACATGTTAAATAACAAGAAAATTATTGATGATGAAAATTTGTTACTTAATAATAAAGAAAATTTATTATCTTACTGTGTGAAGGAAATTTTAATACAAACCGAGTTTTATGCAAACCATACCCTGGCCAGAGGCTAAGCATCGCCATACAACGTGGTAATGCCGCCAGTCTCTTGGGTACATTACCAGTCGACAGCGATGCGGATGAGTTTTTCGACGCTATTTTCTAGTTTCTGTATAGTTTTAGTTATGTTAGAATTTCATTTTGTTATTTTTAACCATATTAATTTAGGTCTGGCAGTGGTACCTAATCAGTGAGCGCTTTTGAGACTTTAGGTTCGATTCCCAGAAATTCCCTTGACTCATTATTATTAATTTCTTGTTTAGCCATGTTAAAAGAAATTCTACTTAATCTATCTCAAGGCATTACTAGATATAGATTACATTACATTACTAGCACAATGTCCACTCCAATGCACTAGAGGATCTTCGAAAACATCCAAATATTACCCACACTTGGGTCTCCATTGAAAAACATCCCACATCATCCAAAAGAACTTCTTCTTTTTTTTTTCTCGTGCCTGAATCGAATCCTTGACTTGTAGTGCAGCGTCGCGCAGCCACTGCGCTACTCAAGGTAACAATAGTAACCACAGTTTATTTTAATGAAAAATTTCAAATCACACAATTGTTTTGTGATAACAATATCATACATTAATTTTGTAAATATTTAAACTATTTTATTTCATTTGGTCTTTTTTTTGTGAACTATATATACCTATTCTTTTCAATTTAGGTAGGCATATATTTAGACCTACTACATTACCTACCTACTAAACTTTACCTCGAATCGTATGCAAATGAATGAGTTCTAGGTTATTCTATCTATCTATATTTGAGATTAATGAGAAAATAATGTCAAATTATTAATTTAGAAGTTTTCCATCGCATACTCGTATACCCACCCAATTAGAATAATTAGTTTATCTATCAAATACAACTCACATTGATGAAACAAAATGCGTAACTCAAACAATTTAGCTATACATAGTTTATTGACGTCAGTCAACAGCTTTCCAATTTCAATAATATCAATCGTCACTTCCCTGATTTCGTTTACAAAAGATAATTTATAATTGGAATCAAGATAACAATAGCTACTGTTTGCAACGCCCTTATCAGCTGACGCGGATACCATAACCCATTGCATTGAAACCCAAGATGCAGGTGGCAACAGATATCTGAGACAGTCCGCGACTATAATTAGTATCTATCATTACGTATTTTGTTTGCAGATTCAACAATGTGTAAGACTACTACAAAGGAAGTCGCGGTCATGGAGACGGAAAAGAAGAAGTACTCAGCTTCTATCGAAGAGGCTCTATCTATAACTGGTAAGTATTTAACAACTTTAGCCCATAAGTGGACTGTGGGACCTATAAAATAATAACATAATATCATACCCAGATCATCATAATATCATATCATGATGTTGGGGGAGGCCTATGTCCAACAGTGGACGTCTTTCGGGTGAAATGATGATGATGATGATATCCAGATCCGATCTGTAACAAAATATCATAAATTAATTCCTCAGGCTTCGGCAAGTACAACTTCAGTCTCCTGGTAGTATGCAGCTGGACCCTGCAGGCGATGGGCATGGACATGTTCGGCACCAGCTTTGTGGTGGCTGCAGCCGTCTGCGACCTGGAGCTCACGCTGCAGCAGAGGGCGTTGCTTACTGCTATGCCCCTTCTCGGTAAGCTATCCTGTGGAATGTTATTTGTAGTTGTTTGTAAACAGGACTGCTCTTTTTCATGTAATTGTATTTAGGTTGAGTTGGTCCTTTGAGTCGGAAAAGTTTTTAGGACCACTTTTTTGTTAGTAAAGGCTCCCGCAGAAAGGCGCGACGCGACTCTAGTAGAACCATTTCTATGAAAAACTTCATAGAAATTGTTCTACCAAAACGGCGTCGCACCATCGCGTCGCGCCTGTCTACGGGAGCCTTAAGGTCTCTTGTACCGCTTGTATGTATCAGGACATGCCAATAACAATTAATCGTTAGTGGGATAACTTCCTATTGATGTTACATTCATATCCTACTTGGTTTGTCACCATCCTGAAAGTTAAGAAATGATAATTTTACCCTTCAACAAACCAATCTTACCATATTCCTTTCTTGCAGGCGTGGTGGCAGGGGCACAGCTGTGGGGCTACGTATCTGACACGAAGGGCAGGAGGCTGACCTTAATGCTGTCCATGTCAATAGGCTTCGTGTTCGCAGCGTTCGCCAGCTTCTCTCCAAACTGGCAGACCATGGCAGTCCTCAAACTGATCTCATCTACTTTGTAAGTTGATAGTTTTATTTATGTTTTTTCAAAGATCTACGAAACAAATTGCCATATTCTCGCGGGAGACATTAATCAGATTCAAATTGGGTTCAGAAGGCTAAATAAACTCTCTTACTCTTCCCTCTCCTTCTCTTCCTGTTTAGGACATTAATCGTGCCCTCCGCTATATAACTCTTGTTAAAAATAGAAAATTAAATTGCTGACATCTTATGTAAATAAGTATAACCTAAAACGTGGCATCTTTAGCTACACAAATATTGTTCACAAAGCTCCACATTTTTTTCCTACTTTATCTTACATTTCGTGTTCAAGAATGTGTGATCACAACCCACGTCACTACCGAATTAATCGGTCAATATAGTAACAAGATAACACTATGAAAACCGTCATTAAAGCCTTTAAATAACAGTAACGGAAATGTACCAATCTTTCTTTTTTTAATGTTCGGGGCTGACCAATTAGAAGCAGTGCACGATCGAGGCTTTTAGTCACGTTTATTGGTACTTAGGGACGAAGAAAGGGTCCTACGTACGCCGGATGCTTCGACAACACATTGTATTTACTGATTGACTGTAAAGTACTTTTGAAGCCTTTGATGGTAACTAAGTAAGATGTCCTAAAAAGTAGAAGAAGCTAAATAAAGCTAGATAATAAGATGTTACCAAAATAGCACTTTATTTCTCGAAGTTATTGAATCTGAGGTTAATTTTTTGTTTCAATGGCAAAGAAAATATATGGGAACCTTCTTCTAAGTAAAAATCTATTATACACACACGTGAATTTACGTATAAAAAGCCAAAAAAATCGCAGACAGCTCGTACAAAAATAGAAATACTTACTATGTGGAGCTGATGTTAAGTAAATAACCGTGACGTCATGCGTCTCGCGGTAGTGAAAATTTGCGTCATGGAAGTAGCGATAATATTATCGTAGGTATCTATTATACAAACTTTTCCGAGTAAGTATTTACATTGAGATAACAAAACCCCCTGGCGGGCGGGACAAAGAGAAGATAACCGCTGAATACACACAGTTCTATTATAAGAATGTCATAATTCGCTGGAAGTAGCTTAAAACAGGTGGCGTGATTTCTATTTATTTTGTTACGCTTCTTGCCAAGATAACTGACCTACCGAAACAGAGGTGAATGTTCTACGTGTCGTTGCATGTGCTGCAAATTAGCAGTTAGTGCTACATTTGCTCCTTCGTTCGAAAGCATTTTTAAAGACATTTATACGTACTATACAATGCTACCGTCTTTCTTGTACTTATCTATAGAAGCCACTATATTAGGAACTCTAGTAATGTAACAAATAACTGCAAGCACTTCACCAATATCACTGCTGGACATTGGCCTCTCCAATTGCACGCCAGCTCGACTCTCCGCAACTCTCATCCAGCTGCTACCAGCCAACCTGCGCAGATCGTCGCTCCACCTATCCTGAGGGACCTTAAGTTTGCCGATTCGCGGTCTCCACTAAGCAGTTTAAGTTCTTCCTTATGTTTGAAGCTATATTATTGGCTCTTTGTCCCCAGCACTTCAGCCAGCAACTCAGGAGCCTACACGTTGCTAGGAGAGAGCTGTTCTGAACGCGCTCGTGGTCGCGCCATGTTGCTGTGCACGTGCGCGCTCATGTGTTCACAAGCTACTGTTGCAGGTACTGTAACATTGACTTTAGAATTAGTATAGCATACACCCGAATAAGATGGCTGCTTGCTGGCTCTGATAAGCGTCATAAAATACGTATGTTGTACTACCTACATCTGTAGCATTAAGCCAATCACAGAAAATATAATATATATTTTGCCATAACTTCATTGATGGTCGGCCTAGCTATAACATAACTAATTAACCACCATTTACGCTTTCAAAATGCATAATAATTAACGATCCCTGATTATCAAAAGCTGATCATCCTAACATAAAATAAATCTTCTTCCAGTGTTCGCCTACCCCATACTCCCGATGCAGTTTGCCTACCACATCGACTTCCTGGGCATCACGTACAGACCCTGGCGTCTACTGGCATTCGTCATGTCCCTGCCGTGTGCCATCACTGCCTGTCTGCTGCATTTCTTCCAAGAGAGTCCCAAGTTTCTTGTTTCCCTTGGAAGACTTGATGAAGCTCTGGAAGTCCTGAAGAAAATCTATGCTGTTAATACTGGCAAGAAGGCTGATAGTTTTCCTGTAAGTATACAACATTACAGTGACAGTAGGCACCTAAGTGATATCTGTATTTATGGTTTTTCCTAAAATTTTAACGACAAAGAATGCAGTTTTAATAGGTACTTACGATATTGTAAACTTCGCTAAGTCATTAAAATCCAGGATACTAATCGGTTAACAAATAAACCACTGGCACATTGCAATTAAACGAGTTTCCAAAATACTAAAGTCAATAAATTAGTTAAATGATATTAAACTTTGTAATACAGGAAAAACTTTTTTTGGTCCTTTTTTCCGCGACTTTTGACATTTATTACCTTTTACGTTAATTATTGATTTAATACTAATTCTATGCTTTACCTTTCTCTTTCTAGGTTCACAAACTTCTGGTCGACAAAGAAAACCAGTCTGAAACGAAGGTTACTTTCCTGAAGTCAGTTTGGCAACAGACGGTACCCCTCTTCAAAGCACCGTTATTGAAGGAGACTCTAAGGCTGTTCTATCTTGTTGCTGTCATTTACATGACGTAAGTATTTCCGTAAAATAAAAATATAGGTCCCTTCTTAAGATTATTTTCAGCTTCTTAAAGCACTATTAGTATAAACTTAATAAGCGCATAAAATGTTAATAGTGGAGTCGATACTCCACCAAAAGAGCTTTATTAATCCGTAATAGCCTCCCGAACGATTTCGGTCATGGTGACCAATCTCAACGGAGATTAGCCAGGTACGCAGGAGATGTTATAGTGCACACTGCACAAGTGTGTGGGTAAACACAGGTGCACTCTCTGTTCCTTTACTCTCAAAGTCCGATGGGACGGCAATCCGGCACGATCGGGGAGAGATCAGGCGCAGGATCAACAGCTTTAAGGGCTTTGCGAGCCACGAGGGTATTAAACCGCCAACTTCCAAACTCCGGGCTGTAACTAAGAAATTCTTAATGAAAAACCCAATAACACTTTTGTCCGACCTGGGATTCGAACCCAGGACCCCATGCTCAGCAGTCGCGTTTACAACCATGAGACCAAGGGGGCAGTCAAAAAGTATTAATCTTTAGAACATTGATGGCAACGAAATATTATTATAAAGCGCTCTAATTCTTTCTTCGCTTTATTATAGTGGCAGTGGCTTCATCCTCTGGTTGCCGTACATCATGAACAACCTGTTCTTCGTGCTGGAGGCTGGTGGTGGCGACGGCATGAACCTCTGCGCCGTCATCAAGTACCCCTCAGTTGCCGGATTCGCTACTGGAAATATGACTGTAAGTATTTCATCAATTTTACGTTTTTTATAAGTTTCAATAACTCCAGATAAGTCACGATTAACTTATCTAGGCATAGTAAAGTCAGGTAGATTATTTTTAAGAAATTTTACTGCCAACATAAATTATATGTATACAATCAAATCACACCTGTCATTCTTCGACAGTTGTATGACATGGTTAAATACAATGATTTACAGTAAATTTCCCTGAAAATAATCTATCCAGACTCTGAGAAATGGTCCTTTTAGTCTTTTCGACACGTACGAGAAGACTGTGTCTCTAAAATGAAAAAGATAACTGAAAATACATTTGCTCCTGGAATGATGCCCTAATCTCGATCTGTAACTCCCTTTACAGGACATAGAAATCTGTGACGACACAATTCAAGACACCACCTTATTCTCCGCTATGGCGTACGGCGCCATGGCGAGCTGTTCCAACGTGGTCCTGTCCCTCACCTGCGGCAATCACAAGCGCATGGCTATGATCTGCATCACGGCCATGTCCGCCATCGCTGCCGTCTTGCTGAACGTGGTGGCTGAGCCAATGGCGGGAGGAATCTTCTTCTTCTTCTTCCTAATGTGCGCGCTGTGCATGGGGATCTTGAGCGTGTATTTCGTGGAGCTGTATCCTACTTCTTTGAGGTGAGTGATAAAGCAGTTCTTTTTTAACTGATGCACAGAAGAAACTTTCGAGACTGATCTTAATGTACCATTTGAATTAAATAGGTACCTTTTGACATCGACAGGGCCAGAGAAAAATAATTATGATTAAAACACCTACCTATAACCATTTTTAAAACACTATGTAGGCAATATAAATTCATTCCGAGAACAACTTACAGTCTTAATAAATTATATGAGCAACGCATATAATAAAATAAAGCTGCTGTCGTATCTCTGCAGGCTCTTAAAATGTACGCCATTAATAAACTAATTAATTACCGCTCGCGATGCGATCGGGAAGTGGGTCGATGATACTGTGGTATTAAAATATCATGAAAACTTAATGTTACTTCATTAGTCTCTTTAAGACTTGTTTGCCTTTAATTGTACGTTGGAAAGGACCAGCACCAGCATCATCATCACCTTCGTCCCATAAGGTACGGAAATAACTATATACAGGGTTATTGGTAAAACATTAACAACCTTTTAAGAGGTCATTGTACTCATCATTATGAACTACTTTTACTATGGGACCAAACTTGAAATCGCGAAAAACAAACAGCTGTTCCCTACATTTTGACGAGTTACGATTACGAACATAAATGCAGGGAACAGATGATTTTTTTTTCGCGATTTCATCTTTGGTCCCTTAGTAAAAGTTGTTCATAATGATGAGTACAATGACCTCTTAAGAGGTTGTTAATGTTTTACCAATAACCCTTTAAAGTTCCCTCCAAAAATCGCCACAACGACCAGCCCTGCGCTTCCCGCATCCAATGCAATCCCGGAACTTTCACTAGGTTGTCGTATTACCTTGTGGGGGTCTCACCAAGCAAACTATTAAACTAGTTTGACTAAATTCATGATATGTTCTTTTACAGAGGGATGGTATCCTGTCTGTCAGTGATGCTAGGAAGACTCAGCGCATTCATGGGGGTGAACCTAATAGGAGCCCTGATTTCAACCAGCTGCGAAGCCACCTTCTATGGATGGTCCTTGTTGCTACTAAGTAAGTTACCTACAACTTTTCTTCATATTTCGTTATTATTTTAGCCTTTCTAAAGTTTCTTGCTTAGGATATTGGCTACAGCTAATGCTGGCCTGATGTTCTGTCAAGATGTTCAGTTCACCTGCTGCAAAATAATTATCGTACGATAAAACAATACCAAGTGCGTTTTAAGTACAGATTCCAGCACATATCAAGCTACTACAATCTGTCAAATTTCTTTAGTACATTTTCAACTTTATCGCTCAAGCATAAAGTTCAAAGTTGATTGGGAAAATTTGACAGTTTCGGGTAGCTTGATGTGCTCTTTTGTTTGTGTGTATTCAATATGACAAGGTGGCAATAAATACAACGCGTCTATTTCACGTCTGATTAAGTAGCAATATACCTACATAAAAAACAAGTTACATAATTTATTACACCTAATAATATTTATTTTCTTTTGCATATCGTCGATAAAAATTATATGATGTACCTAATAAACCCCTCGTATCTTGAAAGTGTCCTACAATAAAATAACATACCAACAACGATTAAAAAAACTTTACTAAATCGTTCTGTTACTACAATGAAGATCATACCCCAAAAGCTTCGCTGATTGTTTTCAAATGTATCTATAGGTAGGTAATGTATAAAAGGATCTAATAATTGGTCCTTCGGTGCTATGCTAGGATAGGTATAGGTTCTATAATGATAGATTAGCTTTTGCTCGGTTCATATAAACAAAAACGAATCGTTTTGCATAACCTATTTCGTAGTAGGACAACAATATTCGGTTCGGCCGTGTGTCGGATCGTTCCGATCATTCGAATGTGTCATTTCGGAGACACCCATAGCATATAAATATACTAGCAGTGCCCTGCGGTTTCACCCGCATAAGTGTCGATCCCGTTGGAATGTCGGGATATAAACTATCCTATGTCCTTTCCCGGGATTCAAACTATCTTAATACCAAATTTCATCTAAATCGGTTCAGCGGTTTAAGCGTAAAGAGGTAACAGACAGACAGACAGACACACACTCTTTCGTATTTATAATATTAGTATGGCGAACCCATACTACCATATATGCTAATTGTACCTGTGATAGCTACTTTCATATTTTGGGATGCTCCTTACAAAGAGCTTCATCAAAAAGTCTTTGCTTCATTATTGGTAAAGATACAAATCAAAAAAAGTTGCAGTAGCAAATGTCAATTAACTGAAAATTTACATTAATTGTTACTGTTTTTGATAAGATTAAAAAAAAATCCGAAAGCTTATTGAACCTACTCTAATGTATGAATACCTATTTGATCATCGGAAAAATAATTAATTACGTACGTAGATATTATATCTGATAATAATGAAAACAAATCACATCAATACCCGAACTATGTCATAAGGCATACAAAATATTAATATATAAGTGTATAAATAAAGGGTATCGCAAAGAAAATATATCCATAATTTCGTAGCAAAACTAGTAAGTCCGCAAAGCAAATTGTCACATTGTATAAAACAGCCTTCTTCTTTTATGTGACAATTTAATATACGTTAGATGTCACAATTATCTACATATTATAAGTAATAGGTAGGTACAGAGCTATTATCAGTCAAATTAAAACATGTCATTACACAGATTGATATAAATCAATAAGATAAACAATAATTACCAATTCATCATTTCATTACAATTTCCGCATTCGATTGATATTCTGAATTTAGGGCAATGTCGAGAAATATGAAAACGAGACAATTTTATTCACTTCCCGACCCCGATAGATGTTGTCCTGTTAAATAACTCATACAAATCACATCGAAAATAGCACTTTCAGTGTTTCCCAAATTCGAAAATTTTCCGGGAAACTGCACCAATTTTTATTTTCATAAAAACCTGATTTGGATTACTACAAACATTTTAAAACAAAAAAAAAATGCAAAATCGGTCCAGCCGTTCTCAAGTGATGCGCTTACCAAGGAACAGCATTCTATTTTTATTTATATATACTATTTTACACGGTTTCATTTCCAGGCTCACTTTCCTAGAGATATACCTATTTGTTAACTTTAAAAGCGCATGCACACGGCGTTTTTACAAGCTTTTATTTACACGCACGTTCTGCCTTGAACAAGCAGCGTTAGCGCTACTTGCTTTTGTAGCGCGTATACGCGCGTTTACGGCGCGTATAAAAACGCAGTGTGCATTGTGCGTAGGCCTTATGAAACTTTCTTAAATTAATGATGCATTATTTCATTTTGTTTACTTTTCTAACAAAATATTTTGGTCCTTTTCAGGTGCAGTAGCAGTAGCGTGGTTTCTGCCAAAAGACAAAGCTCCCAAGAACTAAAGATTCGTCTAGAATCCGACAGGATCCATTGAAGACTGAACATTATTTACTCTTAATTGTACATAGTCTATGAATGAGTCCGAGCGATGTGTTATGTAAATACTACTGACTGACTGATAATTTTATTGTATGTATTTGTTCAGTTTGTGTTTTGTAAAACAATTTTTTTTTGGGAGCATTGCGGGCAAGTCGTTATGGCCGCGACTTACGAAGTGTAGGACATAGGTTCGAACCCAGACAGGCGCTTTACTTTGTGTAAGTTATTTCATCACCACTGCTCTCAAAACCGTGAAGGAAAACATCGTGAAGAAACCGGCAGAACCAAAAATTCACAAGACATGTGACATCCACCAACCCGCACTGGGCCTGTGTCCCAGCAGTGGGAACATTATAAGCTGATTATGAAAACAATAATATGTTGATATCATTAGTAAAGTAAAAGAAACATCAGTGAAAGAGGATTTATTTAATAAACATTATTCTGTACCTAACTAGTTCATCATCATCTGTCTAGCCTTTTCCCAACTAAGTTGGGGTCAGCTTCCAGTCTAACCGAATGTAGCTGAACTGTTTATCTGGCCTCTCTCCTTTTCCTGTAACTAGTTTTGTCAAAAGATTGTATTTGAATATTTTGAAACTTCCATTTTAAAGACAGATTTTTTTTTTCTTGAATATTCATGTTAATTAATCATTCATGAAAATAAAGCCATTTGTAAATCAAAATGTAACTGATAAAGTCATTGTTGTATTTAAACAGATTAAAATGTAAAAAGTTGTTTTCTTAATAATTTATTAGAAAGTTTACTTAGATATTATCTAGGTGATAAGAGTGTTGTAATAAATGTACATAATTAATATTAAAACATCATTTTCTTTGTTTTCCTCTAAAAATAAATGTCTAGTACTAAAATGGCTGCTGAAAATAATGCGCACGAAGTTTCCAGGCCTGAAAAAATATTTAAAAAATGTTTTCTGAATATCATACAGCTATCTACTAGGTACACAGGGTCAAATTAAATTAGCTAGCGAAATCGTATCGTATCGATATCTAAACCCGATAAATTAAAAATATAAAATATTTGATTTTTTTTTTCGGGGTCAACGAGCTCTGGGAGAGTTTTTTTACTTGAAGTGTGTGTGGTTGGAAAAACCCACTTTACACATATAATTCCAAAAGTGGCTTTAATTATAAAATTGGTCACTAAGCTCAAAACACGTCAATGATTTGTATCTAAATTGATTACATTAGGTTTTATTTAAGATATCTACGAATAGATCTATTAATGTACAGTCGAGCCTATCTAGCACAAATACAATGACGCGAGATTAAAATTCTATTATTTCCTAAAGTATTGATAGAAATGTTATATTGTTACGAACATATCTAGTACTCTAGTAGGTATTATTTTCGAAACCTATTATGAAACAGCGGTCATTATGTATAAATCCACCCCAAAAAATCCACTCTAGGTGAATACGCGGAAACGCGTGACCGAGAATCCATCCTAAGCGTAGACAGAGTAAACTATAGACTGCTGCATATCTTCTTTTTCATTCACACAAGAAAAAGATAAATATATTAACGTCACTAGCAAAGAAAAGAGACAGAGTAAGAATATTTCTGTCCCTTACTGCGTGTCGGCTAAGCACATCAATGTGCACAACAAGTTTTACGTTTAAGAATGAAATATTAAAAATTATGAATGAAATAATAAAAACTACACCGCGATTAAACGGAAAATAAGATCTTTTTCGTGCATAATTCAATAATAGTACATTTGCGCAACTGTGAAAATGGTAAGGTGCAGTGTAATAAGCTGTAAAAATGATAGTATGATGAAGATTGCCGGAATTTTTTGTCCCTTTCGGTGACACGGATACCATGAGTCTATAGATTACTCTGTCTACGATCCTAAGCCTATAAACTCCGTTTATCCAACTAGGCCTAGGGTGGATTCTCGGACATGCGTTTCGCCACCAAAAATCAACCTCAGGGTGGATAAACGGAATAGCTCTGAAACAGGTCTTTTCTTAAAAGTTGCAGTCGTTGTTAGTTCATGAGAAAGTTGCTTTAAGACTAGCTTTACATCATCTGCCTGCCTTTTCCCAGGGGTCGACTTCTAGTCTAACCTGATGAAGCTGAATGCCAGTATTTTACATGGAGCGACGGCCTATCTGACCTCCACAACCCAGTTACTGGGTAATACCTACGATACTCCTTGGTAAGACCGGTTGTCAGACTTTTCGGGCTACTGACGACCCGTAACGACTGTAAAAGATCCACGAACACTGATCTCTATCATACAAGTACGCTGCATGATAGAGGTCATTGTCCACGAATAACAGCCGGGACCAACGGCTTAACGTGCTTTCCGAGGCACGGAGGGGTATTGGTATATGAAGATGGTCACCCATCCACGGACCAACGACAGCAAGCGTAGCTTAACCTGATCGATCGACCCGTGCGGCTGTTATTACTTAGCCCAAGCTCCAGCTTTACAATCAGCTTTCTTGCGGTCTAGCTCTCATTCACCAAGTGTTTTTTTTTTCTGTTTTATGTACTACAATGAAAGGAACTCCATTCCACCTCGGTGTCCCACGACACCTCTCCACTGTTTTTATTTCGTATTCGCGCACTGGCTGCTGGTTCCAATATGTCTAAAAGGAATGTTTATCTCATTAATATTGAAAAGTTGTGGTTTTTGTTTTTTAATCAATCATAAGTTTTTTTTTTTCTCTGAAATATCTCGGGACCCTGGGGTCCCGACCTTTAGGAGGCGTATGAGGCCGAAGAAGGTAACTTGCAGAGGTCCGTTAGAAGCTTTTAATAAAATTATTATTATAAGCCTGCTTTGTCCCACTGCAGGGCAGCCTCCCTTTTCCCTTTCCACTCGTAAATATGTTAAATGTGAAATAAAATGAGTCAAATACAAAGCCGATGTTTATTAGGTAATTGGGTACATTTTGGACTAAGTGCCTACATAATTATACTGGTGGTAAAAGAAATAGGTTATGGGAATCCACCACAACATACCTACCTTTCGCCCGATCTTGAACTGAACATTGGCCATTAATGGATAAGATTAAATTATTATCTATTTAATGGCCGATAAGTTTGTACTGATAGCAAATATTTTTATCATCCACCTGTATGAAAATGTCACAAACAACGCAAACAGTGCAAATGTCTGCATAAATCATAACTTTTCCTATACAAAACTTTAGAGATATCGTCATTTTAATCACACGCGCCGTTAACGGAAGTACCACCCAGTGGAACCGTGCCGTCACAGATGCGCGATGACGCGCAATATGGCCGCCACAAATGAAGAACATTATTTATTAAACTTGAGGCCACTAATTAAAAAAAAGCCGTTACCGGCTCAAAGGACATGAAATTAAATAGTTCCAGAACAAAGTGCTGGGAAATAAAATTGTAAATGCACCTTGGTACATACGAAATGATGACCTCCACCGGTACCTAAAAGTTGAGTTCATCGAAAAAGTGATCTAGAAACTTGCAGAAGCTCACGAAAAGAGACTTCATCAGCATGTGAACGTCGAGGCAATCCACCTTCTCGACCACACAAACATAGAGGACTAAAAAGAACAAAACCGTTCGAGCTAGTGTTTAGTGTTAGTAAATAGTGTAAAGTACAAAAGTGCCAAACAAACACAAGAACGAGGTGTATTCGCCTTAAGAGCGTTTACGCCGTACGGCATTTCATACAAACTTTCAAGCCCTTGTTTATCCAAATTAATGAACCGATTTTAATTAAACTTCATACGCATAAGCAGGATACAAAGGTCTAAAAAGTTAGTAGAGAACATTTTCGAAATGTCTTATTTAAAAAAAGATAACTAGAAATCTCTGTTTCAATGGAAAGTTTAAAATCGGTCTAATTTGGCTGTAACACTATTTTTCGAAAATGTTCTCTACTAACTTTTTAGACCTTTGTATCCTGCTTATGCGTTTGAAGTTTCATTAAAATCGGTTCATTCACTTAGTCAATTAGTCTGTTTATAAGGCTTTCAAATATGATTCGCAACCGTAACGAATATAGCTTTATATATATAGAAGCAACAAGAATAATGTACCCAGGATTTTGTAATATCTTGATTTAAAAGAGTGTCCATGGAGTTTCTTGCCCGTTCTTCTCCATAGAGATCTACGCTTTGGAATGGGCAACTAGCTTCAACTTTCTGACTAACTGACAGACTATTTAATTTTGACAATTCAAAAGTGCCTGTACAAGGTTTAATTGAAATAAATGATTTGAGTTTGAGTTTGAGTTTACAGAATTAGAATCAGCAAAAGGTACAACTCCTTTTTTAACTTCTCCCGCTCTGGGCGGAGCGGGAGGGCATGCCAGACTGTTACTGACTAAAACCCGCCCGTGTTCCTTCAGTTGCCTGTGCCAGGGGCCACGGTAACTCTTTCGGACAACCCTGACTGATGGGGCCCTAGCGGACCCCATCAGTTAGTGCTGACATCTCTTTGAGGCGCGCATGGAACACAACGCGCCGCGCCGTCGACCCGGGCTTGGTCCTTACCGGACGGCGAGCTACCCATTGCTCGCCGTTCGCAAGCCCGCGCCTGCGGTGACCGGGAATCGGCTCCCGATTCTCGACGCCCAGGGCGTCTCCTGTGGCTACTAAGGGTATGAGGGCGCAAAGACTGCCTCTCCCTCACGCGCTCCTCCTTCGCGAGCATTACTGCTTCGCAGAAGTGTGTGGATAGGTACAACTCCTTACGTTAGAATTGACCTCAAATGTCATGATTTCATGAAATAGTCATATATAATTTATGAACTTAGAACAAGAACTTAGAGAGATGTATTGATGATATTTATGATTATAACTGTAGGTATATATAAATATATTTTACGGCCGTAAATCATATTTACATCAACATACAACCTGATACTGACCTGCAAATTGCAAAAAGACGTAAGAAAATTTGAGTTTCGCTGGCTACTCTTACCCTTCACGTGCACTATACTCACTTACATATCTACCTGTATTTTCACCTAGTTCACAAAAAGAATTACGCAAAAACATTAATTGAACAAGAAATCGATGTTCAATCGAAACATCGACGTGCGTGCTAACTCGGCCTTGAATTTAATTCAGGCTTTCTGTGTTGAAGTCTTTACATAACAGTCGGCATGTGGAGAGTTTCCTCTCTGAGGCAAAATATTGACCATATGAAATGTTCGATTTTAAAGCATAATAATCAGCCTATAATGTTCCCACTGCTGGGACACAGGATCTCTGTGAGATCCCAAGCCGTTCACCACGCGGGCACAGTGCGGGTTGGTGGATGTCACATGTCTTCGAATTTTTGATATGCCGGTTTCCTTACGATGTTTTCCTTCACCGTTTTGAGAGCAGACAAATTAAAGCGACTGTCTAGGGTGGAACCTACGACCTACAACTCGTAAGTCGCGGCCGTTACCACTGGGCATCAAGCTGCTCTCCCATCAATTATGTAGGTAGGTACGCAATGTATATTATTTTTTGTGTATGTATATGGCGGGACGAGCTGGACAAAGCAAACGACCAGTGGCCCTGGATCGCAAGCACTGGACATCATGGGGAGAAGACTTTGTCCAGCAGTGGGATGATACAGGCTGACAGTAACGGTATGTGGACTCGTGTGTGAACTCGTAACCATGAGAAGTCTGTGCTAAGACCACCAAGTTATCCCTTCTCCACTAGCATTGCTTTTAGCAAGCCACCGGTCACATTTGAAACAGAACTGCCACACGCAGTTTTATCGGGAGGTACCTATACCTAAGGACCACGAAATCTTACAAGGTTTTTCAAGAAGCCAATTTTGTAGTTAAAAAAAAAACTATAAGAAAGAGGTCCAATATTGTAGACTTCATAATAGCTTCATTAAAATGGTAACAGGAAAGAAGGCAGCATTAAATCTCGGAAACAATCCATTAAATTAATATCTCTGTCTATAGATTAATAATTACAAATTAGTAGTATCGTATCGGAACAATGCGATTATCTTCATGTTTAGTACTATCATTATTACGTAGGCATACTTTTTTTAATCTTTGTATAGCTCTCCTCGCGTTAACACGTAAGGGGGTCTAAGCACATTATTTTTATTTTATTATAATTATTTATTAATGAATGGTTATAAATATTGTGATTAGTAATCGAATATTATTTTGTATTTTTTAACTCATTTATTTATAATTAATAAGTGGAAAGTTAAGATGACGGACAAGAGCAATGATTCCTCTGAAAAACTGCCCTTTGAGGGAGCAATTGACCAAGCAGGTGAGTTTTTTAAATTATATTCGATTGAATATCATCAGGGGCAAGTGGCTAAATAATTACAGCTGCACAGGTCGATCGATCAGGTTAAGCTAAGTTTGCCACGGTTGGTCTGTGGATAGGTAACCATCTTTACATACCAAGACCCCTGGTCCCAGCTGTCATTCATAGATCTTTGACAGTCCGAAAGTCTGACAACCAGTCTCACCAAGGGGTATCGTATTACCCAGTAACAGGGTTGTGGAAGTCAGATAGGCAGTCGCTACATGTAAAATACTGGTATTCAGCTGCATCCGGTTAGACTGGAAGCCGACCCCAACATAGTTGGGAAAAGGTTAGGCAGATGATGATTGCATAACATCACACCTGTATTCCCCGAAGGGTAAGGCAGAGTTGCACCTGTAATACACCTAAATTTCGCCAGTTATGTTTAAGTTCCATGTAATAGAGCTGAGCTGGCGAGCCTTTTGTCATCAACCGGACCCAAATCCAGACTTTGGGCTGCTACTGAGATATTCCTTTTATGTTTCTTTAAGAGCGTTTACGCCGTACGGCATTTCATACAAACTTTCAAGCCTTTGTTTTTCGAAACCGACTTTAATAAAACTTCATACGCATAAGCAGGATACAAAAGGTCTAAAAAGTTACTTAAGAACATTTTTGAAAAATAGTGTTACAGCCAAATTAGACCGATTTTAAATTTTCCATATTTCTATCTTTAATATGTAACTCACTATATTCCAGGCTTCGGATTATACAGCTACATAATGATCGGCCTCACGGGTTTGGGTATCATCTCCTTTGTCTGCATCGTGTACGCGAGCACCATCATAGTGCCCACCAGCGCCTGCGAGCTGGAGACCACGATCAGCCAACAGGGGATGTTGGCCGCTGGACCTGTCATCGGTAAGTTTATTGACAGAAATGTAACTGTAGTAAATGCTAAACGCCTGGGTCACCGCTGAGAGTCGGATACTGCTGTATAGGTACCCCCATACTAATCCATACAAAAAATATAACCATATTTCCTATGTATTTCCTATTATAAATGCGAAAGTACTTAACTCTGTCAGTCTGTATGTCACGCCATTTCGACGTTTAGCACACAGGTAGAACTTGGGCCTAACTTCAATGTCAAATTAAAAACATCTTTAAAGTCATATACTTACAAGTATTCAAATAATAAAATCAAAGCACACAATTTGTATGTGACTACAAATTGGCATCCACAAGTATGTTTACTGATCCGTTTGTTTACATTTTCATCGGATGGTTTTGAAATAGACTGCACATCCCTTCCTATTTGTACCAATATTTCCTTCTCCAGGTTCAACGCTGGGCGGTATCCTGTGGGGCTACCTGGCAGACACTCGCGGCAGACGCAAGATGCTACTGGTCGCCCTCATAGGCGGCATCTTCTTCAACCTGGTGGCCAGCATCTCAGTCAACTGGCTCATGCTCATGATCTTACAGTTTATCGCTTCTTTTTTGTAAGTTTTGTTCCTTAATTTAAATCATTTGGTGTAAATACTTAACTGTATTTTTCTCTGCAGACTGGCTTTACTTTGTAAAAATGAAAATGCAAGTTCTAAAAAAAATTCTTTAGGAGTACCTACCTGGAGTACCGATTTACACTGTTACAGTCATGGGCACCTTAGGGCCTGTGCTCACCGCGTTTTTTAAACGCGCCATTGATGCGCGTTTTAGAAACGTGCGTCGACGGGGCGCTTTTAGAGCAGTGCCTGCCAGTATCTGACTCGCGTGCGTATCGCGTCTGTATCGCTACAAACGCGCATCAACGGCGCGTTTAAAAAACGCGGTGAGCACAGGCCCTTAATTACACTTACTTAAGATTCAAAAGAGATTTTTCTGGAAGGTGGGTAGGCCTTTAGTGTGGGACGCTACGTGTGTCGATACTCTTGCGCCATCCCATCTTCCTGGCTCGGCATGCTGTGCTGGCGCTGCTGCTGCGGCTGCGGAAAACCTCAAGCGGCGAAAATATAATAATCTCATCGGAAACTATATTTTCGAGCCGTTTGGGGTTGAAACTCTCGGGCCGTGGGGTCCGAGTGCTCATGGTCTTTTTAAAGAAATTTCGAAACGGCTGGTTGACACTTCCCGTGACCCAAGGGCTGGCTTTTATCTTGGCCAGAGGCTAAGCATCGCCATACAACGTGGTAATGCCGCCAGTCTCTTGGGTACATTACCAGTCGACAGCGATGCGGATGAATTTTTCGACGCAATTTTTTAGTTTCTGTATAGTTTTAGTTAAGTTAGAATTTAATTTTGTTATTTTTAGTTAATTATAAATCTCTGATTAATGAAATAAACTTAAAGAGATTTTCTTCTACAATATTGGTAGATTTGTATGGAGTTACGAACATAGAATTATCGAAACATACTATTATCAAATCGGGTGCAATTTTTATATCACAAAAAAAAAACGCTTTTTAATTTTGCATTTAAAGTTTATGACAAACATAAAAAAAATCTCGCGAGTTCGCGATTATACCGCTGTCTCAGCTACTCCCTAGCAGAACCTAGGTATATGAAATTGGTCCTAAGCTCCAAATATTCGAGGCACACGCGGTAGACATTTGTAAAAAAACTAAAATAAATTAAATGCGTAGTTTTTTAATGCGTAGGATCCATGGATGGTTGACCATCTTTACATACCAAGACCTCTCCATGCCCCGGAAGAACCTGGCTGTCATTCTTGAATCTTTGACAGTCGTTACGGGTCGTCAGAAGCCGGAAAGTTGACAACCAGTCTTACCCAAAGAGTATAATAATATTACGGGAGGTCTTACCGAGGGACATCGTGTTACTCAGTAACTGGGTTGTGGAGGCCAGGTAGGCAGTTGCTCTATGTAAAAAATTGGTATTCGGCTGCATCTGCTGCATCTGTTGGTCTGTGGATGGTTGACCATCTTTACAAACCGACACCACTCCGTGCCTCGGAAAGCACGTTAAGCCGTTGGTCCCGGCTGTCATTCGTGGATCTTCGACAGTCGTTACGGGTAGTCAGAAGCCCGAAAGTCTGACAACCGACTTATTAGGCGACTCGGCCGCTGAGTCTCGCCCGATCCGGCCGAGACAACCACTCTTACCAAGGGGTATCGTATTACCCAGTAACTGGATTGTGGAGGTCAGATAGGCAGTCGCTCCATGTAAAATACTGGTATTCAGCTGCATCCGGTAAGACTGGAAGCCGACCCCAACATAGTTGGTAAAAGGCTAGGCAGATGATGATGACTCAAGGATGCGATCTATTGAAGCAGTGAATAAATCAAACTTCTAAGTCAACGCAATCAAAAGATATGGGCGGTTATGTGCCGTTTATGCCGCATATTTTGACTTAGAATCATGAAATTTGGCAAGAAGCAATGTCATGTAGCGAGTACAGTCAAGTCAACAAAGGAGTTAAGTATACAGGAGCGTCGGATATAGTTGAAGTTTACTAAGAAACCGATGGATGTTCTGGACTGAAATTTAATTTAATAAATGAGCTGTTTGTTTTCTATTAATAAACTAAAATTTTATTCGAGAATATCCATCGGTTTCTTAGTAAACTTCAACAATATCCGACGCTCCTGTATACAACTCCTTTGTTGACTGTACCTAAACGAAAAAATCCGAAAACCGTAAATTTCTAGTTACAAATCTACGTGCGTACCGGAAAACGTAGCGTTGGAAGGCCTCCCACAAGGTGGACCGACGACCTTGTGAAGGCCGCAGGAACCCGTTGGATGCGAGAAGCACAGAACCGGTCGAAGTGGAAGTGCTTGGGGGAGGCCTATGTCCAGCAGTGGACGTCTTTCGGCTGAAATGATGATGATGATGATGAAATCTACAAAGTACGGAACCCTCGGTGCGCGAGTCCGAATCGCACTTGACCGCTTTTTTACCGACTTTACAAAAAGGAGGAGGTACTATGTTCGGGTGTTTGTATGTTTTTTTTTTTTTGTATGTTTGTTCATCGAATACGCCGCCAATTGTCGACGGATTTTCAAAATTCTTTTTTTGTTCGAAAGTAGATAGTTCTGAGGTGGTCCCATTGTCACCAAGTTAGGATCTGATGATGGGATCTTAGAGAAATCGAGGGCAACCCTCAAATTTTATAGGCTCACTTATTGTTTTTCGCATATTTTATGAAGTATCTTGTGTATTTGTGTATGGTTGTCACCATCTCAGGTAGCTGGGCTGATGATGGAAGGTACAACTCCTTAACAGTAAGAAGTTACTCGAACAGGCAAGGACTGTTTTTTTAGTAAATTGTTTTGATGTTTGATAGGGCATTTGCCACATTTGGTCTCATGATCATCAAGTCATGATGCTGCAGTCAGGATAATCTGCAGAGTACCTAACTCCTCGACAACTAACAGCAGATATATCGTGTTTAGGCTCATTGAAAAGGGCTCGATGTGTGGATAAACGTACTGTTACTGAGGAACACCGAAGACCTGATGCTGAAGCCAGGAGCATCAGAAAAAGTACAAACCTTTAAATTACAGCACCGTAGTCGTGTTTGGGCTCATTTTAAACAGGACTAATTTTAAGTTCAATGCAATGTTGACATACGTCTGGCCTGATGCTGCAGCCAGGATTATCAGCATCTAATCTAAAAACTAATAAAAGGAGAACTCCTCAACACTTAACGTCCCTGCATCGAGAAAAGGAATATTTTATAAAAAGGCGATGTGCAAGTTGACATTAGGCTATTGTAACTTAGATAAATTATAAATAGACCCACTAAAAAGCGAGAAATAAAAACTTTTTAACAAAAAAAAAACCGACTTCCAAAAAGAACACTACAAACTGAAAAAAAAACACTACAAACTGAAAAATAACTTTAATTTCGGAAGTCGGTGGCAAAAACTAAAATACTGATCCCTAAGACACCGACTTCCGAAATTAAAGTTATTTTTCAGTTTGTAGTGTTTTTTTTTCAGTTTGTAGTGTTCTTTTTGGAAGTCGGTTTTTTTTAATTATTATTATTATTAGCCATTAATGTCCCACTACTGGGCAGAGGCCTCCCTTCTCTCTTTCCATCTCTCTCTGTCCAGAGCTGCCAAGGGCCAATCTTTATTAAAGGAGTCCAACTCTTCCCGCCCCATCTCCGTCTGGGTCAGCTCCCCTTAAGTATCATCTTACAATTATTTTTTCAGCGCATCAGGCTTGTACTCGATGTCAATGTCCCTGCTGAGTGAAAGTGTACCGATGGCGAAGAGGAACCTCGTCGTGCTACTGGTGTCCAGCATCTTCCTGCTCTCACAGGGTATCATGGCAGGTGAGGGAATAAGACTTTAACTGGTGAAAACTCTAAATATGCAGGAAACTAAATAAAAGTAGACCGTAGGCTGTGCACTTTAGTGAGGAAACTCCGTAGGTAAATAATATAAAAACTTTTATTTCGGACAAAGTCCACAGGATTAGTAATGTGGCATCGTCCTAATAGAACGCGAATGCGTGATCATCGCTCGAATTTACGACGCGAGCGACTGTGGGTCAGCGCAGACCGAACTGCAAAATGCTCGAGCATGATCGACCAAAATGTAGAATGCACACATGCTCGAACACGCAGTCGGCTTGCTCGAGCATGGTCGAGCATCAAATTTGGGTGTATTCAATTTTGCGAAGTTCTATGATAATAATCATAAGATATTTGTTTCAATAATCTCAGAAAATGCTCTGCTCTGCTCTGCTCTTGGTGTGGGCTGACCCTGTGGAGTACCTAGTTTGGCAATGGCACGGTCGGTACCAAAATTAGGACACCTATTCGAATTCAATATATTTAAATCGCGCGTTCATATGAACTAAGTTCCCGCGAATAGATATTCAAACATTTGAGTCGCG
Organism: Oligia strigilis; assembly: GCA_951800025.1. Taxonomy (NCBI): domain Eukaryota; kingdom Metazoa; phylum Arthropoda; class Insecta; order Lepidoptera; family Noctuidae; genus Oligia; species Oligia strigilis. Next base: position 4,741,233 of record OX637550.1, read on the forward strand.
CGACCGCGTCTTGCGATTGTCTGTTAGGACACCTATTCGAATTCAATATGTTTGATCGCACATTCGTACGAGTAAAATTCGCGCGAACCTACGATGATCGCGCATTCGCGTTCTATTAGGACTCGGATATCTATGATTAGGACGATGCCTTATACTTCATATACTTACCCACTTCTAAACAGGAATTCTACCACACAAATTTTGCCACTCACTCCATCACTCCTCCATAAAAAGGGTGACAAAACAGACATTAATAATTACCCTATCAGTCTAGTTTCGCACCTGTACAAAACTTTTATTAAAGTAATCGAAGACCGAATATCAGGATCATAAACGGCTATAGTCTTTATTCATAGTCATAAATAACCAGTTCACTTTAGCCACCCAAACCCATTCCAATATCTAACTTTGTTTCCATATCTTGCAATAGTCTTACACCAACCCGGGGTTGTCCTTAGGTCCACTTGCATAGTGCGAACCGGGATAATCGTCGGTTGGTGAGTTGGCTTCGAGCCCCTCGTACGCCTTCCAAAGATCCGAAACACCAAGGTCCCGAGAAATGTCAAAAGACGTAAAAATAATAATAATATCTACCCACTTAATGTTAGTAGGTACAGGCACAGTTTTTAAAATGCATCCACTTCTGCATCATCGAAAATCGACCTGCGAAAAGAACACACTGAGATTGGTGTTGGTGTTGGCACGAACACGTGTCCTCTTGGAGGCACTTATTTTTCTAGTTATAGCAGTTTTGCTTCCAGTGAAAGGAATGGACAGGAATATTCTCGCAAAATTCACTTCCCGCACTTCTATTGGGTCTTGTTGCATGATCCACAAATATTTTAACTGTCATTCAAACTGTGACTGTTTACTTTCCAAATTCCAGTGTTAGCGATACCAATCATTCCTCTGAGTTTCTCCTACGACCTTCCCGCTCTGGGCATCAAGTGGAACTCTTGGCGCACCTTGCTGGTGGTGTACTCCGCCCCTGGCATCATCACCACCATTTGGCTGTTCTTCATGAAGGAGAGCCCCAAGTTCGTCTTCGTCAAGGGAGATGAAGACCGGGCCATGGATATATTGAGGACCATCCACAGAATTAACCATGTCAGATCCAAGGAGGAATTACAGGTAATAGACTTCTTCTTCCCAGCTAAAGCACTAGGAATCACTAGGAAGGGCGGGCGTTTTGGGGGACTGTCTTATGTAATTTTGACGTTCAAAAAGCGCTGATTCTTCGCCTAGTTTGAATAAATGACTTTTGATTTTGAGACCTTGTGGATTGTGCCTACTAATATTAGTTACTTTACCTTTCAAATAAGCAAACGCCTTTAAACCTTTTTGAACTTTCACCACATGACCTTTTGAACGCGTTGAAGCATTAATTAATTATTCATTAATTTCACATGCCCTGTGTTGGATTGCCGTCGTTGTCATCGACACTTCGTCATTTTTGTTGGCTGTAGCCCAAATTCAAAAGGTAAGGTATCAATCTTTTCCCAACAAAATCAGGGATTTGACTGCAATGACAAGGTGGAAAAAATATTTATAAGAAGGTTTCACGCTAAATCAGACAGGCCAGATGCTGCCTAATCAGCCTATACTGTTCCCACTGCTGGGACACAGGCCTCCTCTCTGTGAGTGGGAATGGACCATAATCCACCACGAGGGCGGGCGGGCCCAGTGCGGGTTGGTGGATGTCACATCATCACATGTCTTCTAATTTTTGGTTCTAGGACATGCCGCTTTTCTCACGATGTTTTCCTTCACCGTCAGACTAGATGCTGATCCAATTTTATTTTATTTTTTCAGGTGAAAGGATTGTTACAAGAAGGTAACGCACAAGGTGCATTAGGAGGATCTCCCAAAGACCAGATAGTGCCGCTGTTCAAGCATCCACTGCTGAAGTTCACTATCATCATGATCACACTCTTCGTATTCCAACAGTGAGTATAATTCTTTAAATACATTTCTGTGGCCAACTTGGAAATCTTAATAAATAGACTTCGAACCCAAGTCGGCCGGAGCAAAGAAAACTCCACAGATGGGGGTTCACGGACCGGACGGCTCAGATCTCAAGTGCCCGCTTTCCATCCTGCGCTGCATGTGTCACCTATACACTTTGCGAAAGGTGCATTATGAGAATGGTACGTTTTGAGAAAGGTGCATTATGAGAATAGTATCTACGTTTTGCGAATGGGGTGCATTTTGCGAAAGGTACATTCTGCGACTGAACGACTCATGTGTGTGAGTTCGCTCGGCTAAATTTTGGGCCAAAGTTGATTGAACTTTTTGCCATCAATACGCTAACAAGAAGAATACGTTTCTATCAGTCATCGATAGCACTTTTTACCCATTTAAATTTTTTATGCTCTAATTAAATCTGGTAGTGTGGTACAATGTTTGTTGAATTAAAGTCTTTCTAGTATGAAGTATCTTAAAGCTGTGCGGTAAAGTCAGGAAAATTAATTGGTAAGCAAATTGTTATTAATTAGATATTCAAATCACAACTGCCATTCTTTGACAGTTGCATGAAATAACATAGCACGCCAAATTGGCGTATTGTGTCAAGTTGCATATCAATTGACTCTGACTGTACCTTCGACTAGTGCTGCTTAGTTTAAATAAGCAGAGAGAGCTATTGAACTAAACCTCGGTCTCTAGACAAATGTTTCTCCGCACAAGTAACCATGGTATAAAAACGAGGGAGCTCGGCAGTGGAGAGAACAAGACTGCCAGTGATGATTACGATGATAAAGTAGTCAAACCCATAATTACGCATTCGTTGAACCGTCGACATCGTGTTCCAGGGTGGGAGCCTTCTTAGTGTGGCTGCCGACCATCGCAGACCAGTTCGTGCGCATCCTGCAGACTGGAGAGAACTCAGACCTCACCATGTGCGGCATCATCACCATGGACGCACCTCCTAATGTAAGTACTAAGGATCCCATCTGACGCAACTACGGTTGTCATCCGTTTGCGAGGTAATTGCGTAACACACTATTAGTAGCAATAGCTTTCTTTTTGACAGTTCTACAACATTCATTGCGTTATTTACCTAAGTTGTTGAGCAGACTTTTCCGAACATATTCAGAAGCAATGGATTAGCAATATCCTTCAAAATGATTCAGTCATGTGTTACGCAATTAGGGTGCTGCCGGTCGATTCTGTAAAAATCTCACCGTGAAAACTTAGGTGAAGTGAGTTTGTTTTTGCTAGGAATTGACACTATTGACAGCTCACTCCACGCTCACTTCACCTAAGTTTTCACGGTGAGATTTTTACAGAATAGCACCGCAGGACTTGTCCGGGCATATCCGGCTTTTTGGTTCCTCGTCCGGACTTATCGACTTAGGGTGATTTCATTTAGAAAATAAAAAAGTTTTAAATAATACTGAAGCAAGCAAGATTTATAGTAGAATGTCCGGATTTTTATCAGGACGTCGAAAAGAAAAACGCACAGAAAATACAAATAGTAAACAGACAGACAGACAGACTTAGTCTCACCATAAGGGTTCCGTTTTTACCATTTTGGTACGGAACCCTAAAAAGGTGCATTAAAAAACTAACAAAGACAAACAAAAGAAAAAAAAATGGTTAGGATTTTTTCATCATTTTTAGGATTCCGTCCTACCTCAAAAGGAAAAACGGAACCCATATAAGTACACTTCGATGTCCGTCTGTCTGTCCATCTGTCAAGACCCTTTTTCTCAGGAACGCGTGGAGTTATCAAATTGAAATTAATATCAAATACTCAAGGCTGCAATCCCTTGAAGCAGTGAAAAAATCAAACTTCTAGGTAAGTCAACGCAATCAAAAGATACGGGCGTTTATGTTCCGGAATCAAAACCTATAGGGTACTTGCCGTTGACCTTGCCGTTGACCTAGAATCATGAAGTTTGGCAAGAAGCAATGCCATGTAGCACAATTATAGGAAAACATCCGAAAGCCGTAAATTTTGGGTTACATAGGGTTCCGTACAAATTTGTAATTTGTACGGAACCCTCGGTGCGCGAGTCCGACTCGCACTTGACCGGTTTTTTTTTTAATTCGCTTTATCCAACACGTTGAGGTCATTTTTTACACTTGGGTAACAGCAGAGCAACTCTAGAGGAGATTGCCAAAATTGTAATGGCGTCGCAGTCCAAAGGTTCACAGTTTTCTGCAAAACCATCTTTATCCAATAACTAGCTTCTGCCAGCGATTTCGTCCGTGTGGAATTGACCCCGTCGCGTCGTATCGCTTGCCTGCGCTATTATTTCGTTTTCGCTTATCGTTATTATATATTCTGGCTTTCCGTCTTTTTCCTCGGTTTCTAAGGGTTTTATATAGTAGCTTAAAGCTTTTCTCAAAAACTGAGCTATAATTAATTGCAAAAATATTTTTTCAAATCCGACTGGTAGTTTTATAGACTAGCGCTTTCAAACAAACAGACAAAGTCTTCAGCTTCAGTATAGATACTAGTTACAGTCAACAAAAGAGATAAGTATGCAGGATCGTCGGATATAGTAGAAACCGATGGATGTTGTCGTCTGAAATTTAATTTAATAAATTAACAATTAACAATAAATTAACATATTATTCGACAACATCCATCGGTATCTTACTAAACTTCAACTATATCCGACGATCCTGCATACTTAATTATCTCTTTTGTTGACCGTACATGATGGCAATAGGCTCGCCCCCAATTACATTCTGGTGAAATGTGGGTGTACTATAGGTTCCCCTCTGCCTCATCCTTCGGGGATTACAAGCGTGACAATTGCGTTAAGTTAATACTAGCTATTACCTAACAATAATCTTGTTCAGAGTAACGCAGTGCCTTGTGCCCTGAACGTGTCGTCCCTGCTGATGGTGCTGGGTGTGGCGGCGATGCAGTCTGTGGTCAACATCATCATCAGTATGGTAAGTGTAACATTGCCACACTGACCACCACAACACACTCACACTGACCACCATAACACACTCACACACCACAACAAACTCACACTGACCACACCACAACACACGTGTACCGGTATCTACAACGCCACATGCGAATAACGCGTCATACTGACATCACGCAAAATCCTGCATCTCACAAGCAGAGTTTACCGCGCAATTAGCATAGATACAGCGGCAACGGTCTGACATAAATCATAGGCTAGTTGCCCGCCAGACACAACACCCATCTGGTTGGAGGATCCTCCCTTTTCTATGGAGGTTAAGTGAACTTTACACCGTGTTCCTCTCACCTCTATACACTTACACTGCCCCGTTGGTCTCGTGGTTGCAAGCGCGACTGCTGAGCGTGGGGTCCTAGGTTCGATTCCCGGGTCGGACAAAGTGTTATTGGGTTTTCCATTAGGAATTTCTTAGTAACAGTCCGGAGTTTGGAAGTTGGCGGTGTATTCCCCCGCGCCTCGGAAAGCACGTAAAGCCGTTGGTCCTGCGCCCCGGTCGTGTCGGATTGCCGTCCCATCGGACTATGAGAGTAAAGGAACAGAGAGTGCACCTGTGTTTGCGCACACACTAGTGCACTATAATATCTCCTGCGTACCAGGCTAATCTCCATTGAGATTGGCCACCGTGACCGAAAACGGTCGGGGAGGCTATTATTATTATACACTTACACTGACCACACCACAACACACTCACACTGACCACCACAACACACTCACACTGACCACCACAACAAACTCACACTGATCTCAAATTGTATCTATCTCGTACCATCTAATCACTCCTCCACACACTTACCTGTACACTCAAAAACACTAGTAAGTCTATAAGAGTAGTTCCTGCTAAAAAACCAAGTGTAATAAGAACATGATAAATTACAAATTCTTCTCCAGTTGCTAGGAGTAACCGGTCGTCGGAACATGGTGCTGCTGTTGACAGCTCTTTGCGGAGTGAGCGGTATACTAGTAAACCTGGTGCACAACGCCATCGGCAGCGCCATACTTTTCGTGGTGCTCGTCATGGGCGTCGTTGTCGTTGGCTTGTACACGGCCATCATTGTGGCGCTGTTCCCTACGCATTTGAGGTAAAAGGAGTACCTACGAGTTTTTAGAAACATAATTATAAAATATGAAAAACCGTTGATCTAAACTTACGGCTACAGTCCATTTACAATTATTTTACCTCTGATTTTGCCTACCTGTCTATACCATATTGAACTTTAATTTCGTGAAAATAAGGTTGCTGTTGCGTTGCTGCAACTGTCAAGTCTGTCAAAATCACAGTAATCTTTACCTACTTTTGGTTGCTGTTGGGTTGCAGCCTAGCTGTCACAGGTAAATTAGGTACCTATCTGTAAAAGGACTGTACCTACAAGGTTTTTTTATCTTCTTTGGGAACTGAGCCGATGTTGACGTCATAAATGTGGTGACGGCAATACAGCGAGGTGAGCCGTCGAACTTTACCACTCCGTGGTAGGTTATTTTGGCGCGTGGCCAAAATCGGAACTAACGCCGCCATCTTGTTTTGTTATTCAGGCGCCAAAGATCCTGGATTTCAATAACTTGCCCGAGTTCTTTCTTTTCTAAGGAACACGAACTTGGTATAAATATATTTTATTTCCTTTTTTAAAACGTAGATACTAGTACTACTGTATCTGTACTGTGTGTGTGTACTGATGTAGTTACTTATTTTTCAGGGCTTTAGCCATCGCACTTCCCATAACGGGTGGACGTATCGGCACCTTCGCTTCCATCCAGATCCTGAACCTGATGTTGTCGAATAGCTGCGAAGCAGGCTTCTACCTCTTTTCGTGTATCTTTGCAGGTAATAAAAGTCCACTTTTTTAAGATTTCATTTAGTGTTTGCAAAAAGACCAATCCATTCTAATATTATAAATGCGAAAACAACTCTGTCTGTCTGTTACTTTTCACGCCTATAACGGCTAAACGCATTCGGATAAACGTTTGCCACACGGTTAGACTATAGGTACCTAGATACCTAGATAGTTTTTATCCCAGTAGTACGTATGTATGTACGTTCCCGTGGGATAATTTCCGACCTCTACAAGGGAGAAGTCGCGAGCAAAACATAATAGCTACTATATAATAACTTAATCAAATATTTCAGCCTCGGCGATTGTTGCATCGTTCCTGCCCGACGACCGTCGCCTACAAAAAGCAGCTCCACCAGCAATCATAGAAGAAGACATTCAGAAGAATCAGTAGAAAATTATTTTGCTACAAGCAAAACCTACTTGTTTGTAATGTAGATACCTAATTTTTATACCTAAATCCCTAAGATGTAAATATTATAAATAGTTACTTTTAATTTATTATAAAACCATTAAAAACTTTTGTAAATATTTAGACCAATTTATTTGATTTCAAAGCATAATATAGCCTTCTTTAAAAAAAGTATATAGTTTACGAAGATAGCTAAACACACCATAAGATAAGAGATTTTTGACAGATTGACAGCTGCTTTCATAAACGCACTCGCAGTGCTTGTCACACTCGGTTATCAAAAAGTCGTCGTCAGCGTTGCCAGACCGTACCAAAAAGTACGGTTTTCCGTACTATTCATCACACAACCGTACCTCAGTGTAGACCGTACCTTTTTCGTACCTTTTCTATACTAGTGATTTATTTAAAACAATACTTTTTGTTCCTTTAAATATAGAGAAAAATATCGCTACATATCTGAACTTCCTCATCACATTATTCCTATGATAAATTATTATCAAAAAAAAAATTTATTCATTGTATCATTAACGAATTTAATTACTTTACTTCATTCTATAATTGATCCCACCAAAAACATTTTCATGTAAAATGTTGCCAAGACGACACCACATATGGCTCAAAAAGTTATCAGATCTCATGTAGAGCCAAGCTTCTAACTCTACACGCCCTAACTTCACAAACTCTACACCTTAGTCAAAATATGAGGCTTGGCCGTTTCGTTACTACAAAAACTATTGTATAACAGAAAAGTAATGAACAGTGAATAAATTTTTCACCTTACGCCCATGTGATGGTAGCGAAACGGCCAAGCCACATATTTTGACTAAGGTGTAGAGTTTGTGAAGTTAGGGCGTGTAGAGTTAGAAGCTTGGCTCTACATGAGATCTGATAACTTTTTGAGCCATATGTGGTGTCGTCTTGGCAACATTTTACATGAAAATGTTTTTGGTGGGATTTCACATCTTTTTGAAAGTTGCTTATGAAATATTTTTTTTTTTTTGGGGGTTTCTTTACTAAAAATCCTGAAATATGTATTTTATTATTTATTACAAGGAGTCCCTATATCAATTTTCAGAACTCTAGCATCAAAATTTGCGGAAGTCTCTTACAAACTTCCATCCCCTAGTTTAAGGGGTTGGAGGGTAAAAGTTCCAAGTCTTAGAATTGTTTGTGTACTATTACTAGCTTACATACCAAATTACAGCTTTCTAGGACTTCAGGAAGAACCTTAGAATATTGATGCTTATGATATAAAAAAAAATTTTTTTGGGGGGTTGGGGGGTTATTTACTGAAAATCCTGAAATACGTATTGGCGGGGGCACTCCCGTGCCCCCAGATTTTATTATTTGTAACAAGGAGTCCCTGTACAAACTTCCATCCCCTAGTTTAAGGGGTTGGAGGGTAAAAGTTCCAAGTCTTAGAATTGTTTGTGTACGCACACTATGCAGTCAGGCATATTATAAGTTAGGGGATTACATAGCTGATAAAAATGCCTGGCTCAATGCTGGTCCTGCTCCACAACCACAACTAATTGATTAACACCTGAAAATACTGTTGAAGCTGCTGAAGATTGTAAGACTATCTTTGCATTGTATAAACTCAATTTCATTACCGACTTTATTTGTATTGTATATTTGCATAGCACAGATGTGAGTTCTATGTAAGTACTATACCTTATTTTACCATTTACCGGGTAATATGTCTTTCATTGACTTGAATGTGCCCTGGCGGCTGATAGTATGTCATGCTCACACAAATGTCTCGCTGACGGTGGCGTGTATGTTTTATCATTTAGCTCCCTTCAAAATGGTTGAGCTGAATGGTGCTGATCTATGCGTCATGTTCGTGAACGGGCGCCGTCAGTTGGGGCTGGTCATCACTTAGCTGCCTCGGCTTATTTTTAATTATTTTATTTTTATTTTTGGATTGTTGTTTTAGTACTATTTGTTGTACTCTGGACGCTTTTAACGCATACGTCTTGTTTATTTTTACATCGTTCTCACATTATTTAATTATAAATTCAAAAGTAATGATGTAACAAATATTTTTGTAAAATATAATTTAAAAAGAGTGTCCATGGAGTTTCTTGTCCGTTCTTCTCCATAGGTACCTACGCTTTGGAATGGGCAACTAGCTTCACATTTTTCTGACTGACCTACTTCTTGACAATTCAAAAGTGCCTGTAAAATGGTTTAATTGAAATAAATGCTTTGAGTTTGAGTTTGAGTACTATTACTAGCTTACATACCAAATTACAGCTTTCTAGGACTTCAGGAAGAACCTTAGAATATTGATGCTTATGATATAAAAAAATATTTTTTTGGGGGGTTGGGGGGTTATTTACTGAAAATCCTGAAATACGTATTTTATTATTTATAACAAGGAGTCCCTACATCAATTTTCAGAACTCTAGCATCAAAATTTGCGGAAGTCTCATACAAACTCCCATCCCCTAGTTTAAGGGGTTGGAGGGTAAAAGTTCCAAGTCTTAGAATTGTTTGTGTACTATTACTAGCTTATATACCAAATTTCAGCTTTCTAGGACTTCAGGAAGAACCTTAGAATCTTGATGCTTATGAAATAAAAAAAATTTTTTGGGGGGTTGGGGGGTTATTTACTGAAAATCCTGAAATACGTATTTTATTATTTATAACAAGGAGTCCCTATATCAATTTTCAGAACTCTAGCATAAAAATCTGCGGAAGTCTCGTACAAACTTCCATCCCCTATTTTAAGGGGTTGAAGGGTAAAAGTTCCAAGTTTTAGAGTTTTTTTGTTGTTTGTGTACTATTACTAGCTTACATACCAAATTTCAGCTTTCTAGGACTTCAGGAAGACCCTTAGAATATTGATGATCATCAGTGAGTAAGTGAGTCAGTGAGTAAGTGAGTCAGTGAGTAAGTGAGTCAGTGACGAAATCGGGGTATTTTAGATATCAATAAAATCTAAAGTATAAGAGCTATGCAATTGAAACTTTATAGGTTTAATAAGTCAACCACTGACATCATATCCCGAAAATTTTGTTTATCTGGTATAATCCAAACCCAAGTTATGAAGGTTCAAAAATACGACGAAGTGCTTCGAGAAAAGGTAGGTAGTGCCCTTGCGCTTCGCTTGGCTCGTCTTGGCGGGGGCACTCCCGTGCCCCCAGATTTACAAATGAATTTGTTCGATATTGGCAATCGGTATTAATGTTCTACTTTAACATATCCCTTTGATTATTCGATTCCCTATCGCTTTTTTTCCAACCTATGGTCGCAGACAGCCAACTCGAAGAAGAAAAAAACTGATCTAGTTCTTGCAGAAGTATCCCGACCCAACCGTACCTTGAAGTTAAAAACCGTACCTTTTCAGAAAGCCAACCGTCCAATTTTGGGAAATCATACTGGCAACACTGGTCGTCGTGATAAAGATTTCTATCAGTTGGAAAGTGAATTAGACTCTAAATTAAAAACATCGATCGCGGGCGGCGCCTGTACCCCGCAGAGCAACGTCCAAGGACACTCAGCTCATCAGCTGTTTATAAAGGTGACAATTATTTGATAATAGGACCGTCCTTGTAACATCGACGCGACGAGGTGGGCTATCGCATTGATTTTTCTATAAATCGGGCTAGTAAATATTGCTTAATGCTCGTTGATCAATTTAAGATGTCTTAGAGGTTAACGGTGTGCCGTATAAATATTCGGTCGTGTGCGGCGGGGGCACAGTATAAAAGTGTTCAGATAATCTCCTTTACCATGTGAAGAAACCGAAAGTATCAGCCGCACGAAACATTATCAAGACTTATGAATAAATCGTGCTAATTAGAGGTAAGCAGATAATCAAACTAATTACAGATTATGAAGATATGGGTCAGGAAGGCATAAAAATATACTTAATTAGATAAATCAGAATTACTTAAATTATAGCTCTTTTGGAGCCTATTAAATCTAATCTAATGAAACAGATTTGTACCAAGTGATCTAACCTCTGATTGTTTTGATAAAAATTATATGATAAGACACACACTACCTGAATCACTATTTGCACAGTAGGTAACTATCATCATGTGCCTTTATACCTGACTGCGCCAGAAGGAGGGTTATGTTTCTCTAACTATGTTGGAGTCGGCTTCCAGCCTAACCGGATGCAGCTGAATACCAGTACTTTACATGGTGCGACTGCCTATCCTCAACCCAGTTACGCGATAATATGATACCCCTTGGTAAGACTGGTTGTCAGACTTTCGGGCTTCAGACTACACGTAACGACTGTCAAAGATCCACAAATGACAGCCGGACCTAAGGGCTTAATGTGCTTTCCGAGGCATGGAGGGGCCTTAGTATGTAAAGATGTCACCCATCCACAGACCAAGCGTAGCTTAACCTGATTGATCAACTTGTGTGGTTGTGATTTTTTTTTTTGGCAATTAAGCCTATGTCGACTATTCTGCATTAACATTTGCAAATTGCAAAACATTCCATCTTACAAAATTCTCTTTGGTGTACATTATAATATTATCCATCTGTATGTAAATTACCACCAACATTAACATACTAAACAAAATAAACAGTGTAACACAAAATCAATTGTTTCTCTAACGGGAAATCCCACAAGAACTAAGCTTATTCAGCGTAGGTATATCAAGTGACTGTCGATCCATTTTAAATTTAGGTAATCCTGTTACCATAGTACTCATGAAGTAGTGGGTCTGTTACTGAGTTAGATGCATTTGTTCCTTCTTAGAGTTTGTGTATAATATAATTATAATATTGGTGGTTGTTTGGTAGAAGAATAGTGTATGTTACGGTATACCAACAACAAGAGAAATAACTAAATGTGAACTGTTTTGTGTCTGTTTGCTTATTGCCTATCAAGACTCAATTTTTGAGATATTGTGACTTATAACATCACTTTGGATGATTCTGGAAAGGTGTTATAAATAAATAATACATTTTGTAAGTGAGGGAGGAGTAAGTCTATTATTTTTCTCAATAAATAGGGGATTTTTGAGAGTTTGTACCAAAATATACGAAATGAGGGCTTTTACTAAAACATTCAATATTGTTACTTATCACAAATTCTCAGCTTACTTTAGATGGCGGAATTATATTAATTGTTTCTGTGTATGAGTCTACAATATACTCTTAAACATTCTATAAAATATTATTCGACAATGTCAATTTTATATATTTGTACCTCTGGGCAAAACATAGAGGATCTACCTACCTGTAACATCTCGCACACTATTGTAATTTGACCTATGTTTACAAATAAAGCATTCTGATTAAATTGTAGACTCCTTCCAATTTTAAAATTATTCATAAACTGCAATTATGCAAAGATATTAATGACTCTATGTCTCATTATTTTAATAGCAAACAACAAACTCATCAACCGCTATCTTACACAATAAACATACCTATTTTATTTGCCCACAGCCTAATATAACGGCACAAGTCAATACATCAAGATGGCGAGTAGTACATGGGAGGAATTCTTTGCTGTCCACCTTCCACCTCCAGACTTTGAAGACAACCGGTCGTTGCTGAAGGAGTTCTGTGAGAGGCATGACCAGTACGGCAACAAAATTGTACTTGTCACGGTGAGTACTTTATTTATTTTATTAAACTCCTGTCCCACTGATGGGACAAAGTCTTCCCCAAGTCAATCCAGGAACTGCTTTCCCCAACCACCTCGAACCAACCCTCGAACAAAACATGGGGGAGGGGGGTAAGAGTTTTGCTTACTTTTGATGACGAGGGGGTGGGGGGGTTAATAATTGCAAAAAATCTGCTTACGTAATACTTGAACGGCCCCAAACTAAATCGCAAACGAAGTACATATACATAGATAATTTACATAATAGTACCTAAACGTGCTATTTTGACGCACATCCTACAGTAATTTAAATATTCGAAGGTAATTTTCGTTCTAAATATCTTCCGACCGTGAAGTACGGCAGAGGCAATTAAGTAATTACGTAAGGTTGATACCTCAGCCTTGACCTATACCTTAACGACGTTAGCGCGAGATTCTGCCGACAAACATTTGGGAATTGCTCGCGGAATGGACGAAATATGTCACGGTTGGAGTTTTACGCTAGGTACTTTAGTTATGAGATTCGGACGCCTGGAAAAATGGTATAAAAAACTGTTTTTTTTTTTATAGAGCAAATAAAAACATTAGTCTCCTTTTGACCTTCGCTGCAGTCGGGAATAAATCAGATAGAGGGGCCCGTGGCTAAATAATAACAGCCGCACAGGTCGATCGATCAGGTTAAGCTACGCTTGCCGCGGTTGGTCTGTGGATGGGTGACCATCTTTACATACCGTGACCCCTCCGTGCCTTGGAAAGCACATTAAGCCGTTGATCCCGGCTGTCATTCGTGGATCTTTGACAGTCGTTACGGGTAGTCAACAGTCCGAAAGTCTGACAACCAGTCTTACCAAGGGGTATCGTATTACCCAGTAACTGGGTTGTGGAGGTCAGATAGGCAGTCGCTCCATGTAAAATACCTACTGGTATTCAGCTGCTTCCGGTTAGACGGGAAGCCGACCTCAACGTAGTCTGGAAAAGGCAGGCAGATGATGGGTATGAATAAATCATATCTATACCTTATACAGCATCAAATTAAATTAACTAACGAAACTACAGACGTGATAATAAAAAAGATTGATGTTTCTTATTAGGTGTCAACGACTGCTTGTAGTGTTGTTACTTGAAGTACGAGTTGAGAAAATATGTTTTATCGTGTTTAGATATCGATACCCATCACGTATGCGGAGTTTCGCTAGCTGATCTAATTTGAACCTGTAGGTATAATTTTTTGGGGTTCCGTACCCAAAGGGTAAAACCGGACCCTTTTACTAAGACTCCGCTGTCCGTCTGTCACCAGGCAGTATCTCATGAACCGTGATAGCTAGACATTTGAAATTTTCACAGATGATGTATTTATGTTGCCGCTATAACAACAAAAATACTAAAGACAGAAAATAAAAATAAGTGGGGCTCCCATACAACAAACGTGTTTTTTTTCGGCGTTTTTGCCTTGTGGTACGGAACCTTTCGTATGCGAGTCCGACTCGCAGTTGGCCAGTTTTTTTAGTAACTGTTTTGTCTTATCAACGCAGCAATGCAGTGAACTAAACAATAAATAATACAATTTTACTACAGCAACGTATCAGATCGCGAGCGTTTAACTCGCAAGTCCCATAGGAAGTCTTGTTGGCCGCGCACCGCGCACACATTCAGGTGATAGCGCGACTGCGTTGCGTGTTCAGACATACTTAATAAGGTGTCCCCAGAGACGTAAAGCAGTAACAATAGTGGGACTATTTTGCTGAATAAAGCGGCGACGAGCTGCAAACTATTAATAGACACATTGAGGAACGGATTTATTACCTCAGTAATAGTTTATAATAGTGGCCAAGGTTTATTGAAGTCAGAAAATAGTATATTTCATTACAAGTGCGGAAAGGCTGTCATTGCAAAGAGTTCCGACAAATGAACAACAACAAGTTGCAATGACGGTTCCGCAGGTGTACTGAACGACTATTTTTAATAGAGGAAAGTAACCAAATATGGAATACCATTTTGTTTTTGTGTTATAGAAAAAAAAGATACTGTAAATCAAAAACTTTTATTCTTATTTATTATCAGTCATACAGTTGCGCTTAACTTATTGACAGTTTTGTTTTACATATATAAATTCAAAATATAAAAAATTCTCAAAAACAAAATCAACATAAAGGCACCTAATTATGGAATAGGTACCCAAATATGGACTACTATAATAAACCTTTACTTTTATGAGATCTACAGGAACTTTGGTAAATTTTAAAAAGGTACTTAATTTACTTGCAAAAATCACATATCCATGTATCGAACTCTGCACCTGCGCAATCACCATGTGCCCAGAGCCCGCACATGAGGCATTTGATCCATGTCTCTCCTCGAGTATCTTGAGAAAACAGGCTGTTACAGAACATACACTCTGCATCTTCTGAGTCAGGAACTTCCAGTCCTATGACGGCATCAGGCTCACTGTCTGTGTCAAAACGTATTTATTCTTCATAGTCCATATTTAGACCCCACGGACTGTCCATATTCGGAAATTTCAAACTAATCAAAACGTATATCAGATTTTTTTACTAAACACAATCAGACAAGAAAAAACCTCTAAAACAATCAAATAAACATGTAATCATTGCATAGTCATAATATACAATATTATTTCCAATCACGTTTTGACAGAAATACTTAGTTTTTATGTACCTTAAAAACTTTTCTCAAAGCGCCAAAACAAAACACTCTCACCGCGGCCACAACGTTCGCCCGAATGACAAGTCGAGACCTGTACGCGAGTATAATGATGGAAAGAGACAGAAGATCACTGTCTTTTGCAATTAAGAGTATTCGTTTCCGAGAAATGGCGGTATTCCATTTTAGGGATACTATTCCATATTTGGTTACTTTCCTCTACAGTTGCGAAAAAATGAAGCAATTTAATAAAATAATAAAAACACAATAAACTCAACTAACTAATCATTTTTTCTGGAAAATGGCGCCAACCGTAGAATATAAGCAGAGTTTTTTTTTCTTTACCCATTTTGGTAGGGGTATCATCCATACAGCTTAGTCTTCAGTATATTTTTTTTATTGATATGAAATGAAAATGAAATTTAATGAGATGAAATTAAATGAAACCTAACCTAACTCATTCAATTAAATCATTAAATCTGATATTGAAATAAATTAGTAGCTTCTTTTTAGAAATATACGTATTTGTATGAATCACAAAAACTCTTTAGTAAAAACTTCATGGTTGGTTTTTCTTTTTAATAGACATTATTTTGACAGTTGGGAAAGAGAACGCACGAGTTCGGGAAAGGTAAAAAAAAAGATGTCCGTGACTACCGCCGGACCACCAACGCCAATCGCTTCCATATTTTGTAAATAATTAGTACTAATTAGTACTCGAACAACAAAATTGGTACCTTAGTAGTTTTTGAGAAAATCGACTTTGAAGGTGGTCCGGCGGTAGTCACGCTCCCTTCAGCAGGACCACCATGAGCGCCGGAAAAGGGGGCACGCTACAGCTATTCTAAGTATACAAATAATTAGTACCCATAAATATGATTTATCACGTAAAAAAAACAGAACTCTAACATTTGTATTTACCGAGAAATCAACGATGATAACTTTCTCGCAATTGTTCAGCAGGACCAACCCCACCAATGGCATGGTATATCTCGTAAACGGGTCTCCCTTGTTTTGCCGAAAAGATTTTGCCAAATTATCACTTCCCAAACAATTTTCCGCATAATTTCATTTGCCAAATTATTACTAAGCAAAAAATCTCTTCACAAATAATTGTAACCCAAACCTAATGTTTGGCAAGTGAACGTTTAAACAATAACTTGTTTACCAACTAGTACTTTTACCA
Organism: Oligia strigilis; assembly: GCA_951800025.1. Taxonomy (NCBI): domain Eukaryota; kingdom Metazoa; phylum Arthropoda; class Insecta; order Lepidoptera; family Noctuidae; genus Oligia; species Oligia strigilis. Next base: position 4,757,851 of record OX637550.1, read on the forward strand.
ATTTTTATTTAGTCAAATATTTCAGTTGGAATAACTCATTTTACGCAAAATTACATTTGCCAAATATTTAGTATCGTCAGTTTTCGCAGTTCTAAGGCAGCCATTTCAAGCATAAGATCTAACTTTGAAGACGTTTTATTACAAGGGTGTTTTTTCCACTTGGGACAAATTCTAAACAGGTAATAATAATATTAAGTATTCTGGTAGTATTTTTTGAAATAATTAATCTCGTCTAACTAGTTCAGTTTCGGGTAGACTTTTTTTCCATTTTTTTTTTCTATATAATCTAGTCGTTTCTGGCACTCGCCGGCCGCTGCCGCGGCACCGCTCGCTTCGCTCGCTCGGCTCGTGCGTAGGAGGTCACAGTTTTAACCTAACCTAACCTAAGCATTTTTTTTTAATAATTAACCTCGTCTAACTTATTCGGTTCTCGATAGCCTGCTAAAAATATACTCTTTTTTCCATATTTTTTTTCTATATAATCTAGTCGTTTCTGGCACTCGCCGGCCGCTGCCGCGGCACCGCTCGCTTCGCTCGCTCGGCTCGTGCGTAGGAGGTCACAGTTTTAACCTAACCTAACCTAAGCATTTTTTAAAAATAATTAACCTCGTCTAACTAATTCGGTTCTCGATAGCCTGCTAAAAATAATCTCTTTTTTCCATATTTTTTTTTTCTATATAATCTAGTCGTTTCTGGCACTCGCCGGCCGCTGCCGCGGCACCGCTCGCTTCGCTCGCTCGGCTCGTGCGTAGGAGGTCACAGTTTTAACCTAACCTAACCTAAGCATTTTTTTAAAATAATTAACCTCGTCTAACTAATTCGGTTCTCGATAGCCTGTTAAAAATAATCTCTTTTTTCCATATTTTTTTCTATATAATTTAGTCGTTTCTGGCACTCGCACGGCCGCTGCCGCGGCACCGCTCGCTTCGCTCGCTCGGCTCGTGCGTAGGAGGTCACAGTTTTAACCTAACCAAACCTAAGCATTTTTTTTTTATAATTAACCTCGTAACTAATTCGGTTCTCGATAATGTCCATTGCAAAAAATTAAAATAGTAAGTTACAATATTTTGTATTAAATAAATGATTATTTTAAAATAAAATTGCATTTTTTAATTATTTAATTAACAAAAAAAAAATTCTCAAAAAATCTTATTTATGCCTTTATATTTTTTGTTATAACAAATCGTTTGACCAAACGTTTATTGTCTAAAGATTGTTTGCCGTAATAATCATTTGATTAAAGACCAAATGCCTAAATGACATTATCCTTAATAATATTCTGCCAAGTAAAAATTCGACCAAATGAAAATGTGCATACTAAAATTATTCCAAACGTTGCATTGGTATAATAAAAGGTTGCGAAAATTTGTTTGGGTAGTGAAATTTTGGCAAAATCTTTTCGGCAAAACGGCAGGCTCCCCTCGTAAACTACTGGAGTACTAGTTTTGAATTTTGGGTACTAATTTTATCTTGCAGGATACTATTTTTTTAAGCAGGTTTGAGGAAAGCGACAAGCTTCTCTAACTTGGAATCAACATTCAAAATCGTGGTTC